>CM032228.1:66000000-66272500 GCA_019009955.1 Riptortus pedestris
AATAATTCGATTGTCTATTGTTTATAAAATTAAAAATAGAATATTTATCTATACAGGACTGAAGGCCAGTAGGTTACTTCTGAAATTGAATTTTAAGTTGAATCTAAATTTAGTACTATTTACAGTAATTAACCTTTCATTTAGGATAAGTACAGCCCATTTCATATTAATGAGTTGTGCCACCAATTAATCAAAATCCTTGAAATCAAAAATTTAATCTCTGTTCCAATGATTTGGATTGAAATGTTATGCAACCAATTTGATTTCCCATAACTTTTCTTTCTATACTTTTGTTCTCTTCAATATTAACGGAGATATTAGCTTTTTTTTGGGGGGGGGGTTCAGACATCAGTAAACCCCTACTTCTACTCATCTTGGATTAAAAAAAAGCTGATATATCATCAGAACGTTTTGTTCCAAGCTTAAATGCGAAATATTTGGTCACGGATAATTTTCAATTTGAGATATATGCAAATATGTTCAGTGGGACGTAATTTGAAATTTTACGTTATAAACTAAGTACGTGGTTATTATATTTTCAGCAATATTTAACTGTATTGAAAAGGCTGTAGTAGGTAATGGCTTTAGTTGGCAGCATCTCAGTAATTTCGAATCATATCAAAAACCTTAAGATATCCAATCTTGTTGAAAATTTAAAATAAAAACACATAGAGGGGAAGTTGTGCTGACCAGACAACGCATTAGCCATTCCTTGCTGACTCACGGACACTTAATGAAAAACAAGGAAACACCGACTTGTAGACATTGTAACGAAACTTAGACAGTACATCACATATTGACTGTCTGTCGACGAAGATACAATTTAGACATTCCACATGACTTACCGAAACTTTTGACCGATAACAGGAATTAAATAGACACAATTATTAAACATCTAAAAAAGCATTATTGCATACAACATACTATATTCTACTATTTCTGCGCACTATTCTTCATTTGGTTCTACATTAGGAGGGTGTATTCCCATTCATTATATTTATTTATTTACTCGTTTTTTCTTCTTCGCTTTTCTTTCTCCCTTCTATACTTATATTTTCATTTATATTATTATCTTTACCCTGATGTTTTCATAAACAATATCCTTTCCTACATAAAGACTGGTATTCCATTGAACTGTTTGAGAGCTCATTCCTTTTCCCATTATTTCGTAATTATTTTTTGCTTTTACGAGCACGCCTCATTGATGAGAGAATCGCCGGCGTTGCGGAACTCATTTAAATAAATAAAGAAAGAAAAATTAAGTTTTCTATAACTCTAATTATAACCAAGTTATTCGTATTTTTTTTTGGTTTCACATATTACTTACTAGGTGTAAAAAGAGGATAGAAAGTGAATTGAGATAACGAGAGTTTCATTCTGGTTCGTGGGAAATCTGCTTAGTTTACGCAGCACTTAAGAGATTTGACGTTTCGAAGGAAATCATATTGAATGATTAAGGACTTTTTTATAATCCTGAATCGCAACGTTGGCCTTCGCGCACCTAGGATATTTTCAATCAAGGCCAGTTCAATCAATTTTTACTTCCTATTTCGGAGTAAAGGAGACATTTTAAGTCCTAAAATTTTCGGTTTTCAGATTAGAAGTTTCTACATTATTTACGTACCCACTTAACTCGAAAATGGCTTGCTTTAGAATTTTGATATTTCATGTTTGCAATTTTAGAAGATTTCCCTTACGAAAAATCAGCTATGCCATTGAGGTCCTACTCATGACGAGATTTTGAAAAATTTTACAAAAAAACGTACATTGATCCTAACTAGGTTATGACGAAAATGAGGTCCTTTCAAAATGTTTTACATATATATATATATATATATATATATATATATATAACCTGGTCGAAAACATCAACACAATTATATATATATATATATATATATATGTGTGTGTGTGTGTGTGTGTGTATGTGTGTGTGTGTGTATTTGTCAGTTAACGTCGTAATTTTTGTTTGTTCGTTATCATACTGGATACATAGACGTTTTATGTAAAAATAAAGATGAAGTTCGTTCACGGCAGAGGCCGGAGAGGAAGGAGACAAAACTTATATACCACGTACAGTATATATATAGCTTTTATAATGGTAAATAATAGCTTTTATATTTCATCAAATAATCCGTTATTTCTTAAATACTTAAAAACATTATCTATAAATAGGCTACAGTCGGCTAGTAGTTCGCATACATTTGTGGGCCATAGGTACGTTTTTACTTGCGGCAGTCAGTCAGTATGTGTTTTTCAGTCAGCGGAGGAGAGGTAATAAGGTAGCTAACACAGCCCTGTCATTATTATATTCACTAGGATTTGAATTTTCTCTAATTGTTGATTAGTCTGATGCAAAGGGGAACGTGCAATTCTCGTTGCGATCTTTTATCCCTTTTCGTCCTGTCACCTGAAGTGGCGAATTATTCTAGACACTATAACATATCTTAATTCCTTTTAAATGTTTAGGGAAACTTTATTAATTGAAAAAAAAGTTATATAAATATATAGCGGGCGTAGTTTAAATCTCGACTAGGTCTACAAAGTGTTATACATATATTCTTGCCCATGTGATTACACAAACATGCCAATATTTAACATACGATTGCAGACTATTGACTAAAGAAAGACAAAAAAAAAAAAAAACAGGATATTGAACGACAAAAAAACATATTTCTAATTGAAGGAGGTATGCAATTTAAAAATAATATTAATGAGCTTAAAATATTTTCAAAACATGCTTTAGTTTTGCAATGATCGATTAAATATGGACTTTGGTAATGATTAATCAAAAATTGCTACCAGTAAAGCGCTATCAGATATATATATATATATATATATATATATATATATATATATATATATGTGCGTAGTTTTTAACGAATTTTGACATTTGAAGAAATCGAGTACAAGTACAAGCTCAATAGCTGAGTCCCCTAGGATAATTTGTTAACACGCCCTTGTTCTTGATAAAAATAATTAAGTCCATTGTGTATGTGTATAATTTACGTGAACATTACTCAAAATTCTATAAATCAATAATAAAAATGAGCCGAAACGAATAAAATCAGTAGATATTCGAGTATTGAATAAAACCTGTCAGAGGAAGGGATAAAGGAGAAATTGGATACCAAATATTTTTCATCGTTTCTGAGAGATGCCCCGGGCTTTTACCAAGGCAAACAGTGACGATCCCGAGTACGGATCAATCCCCGGACAAGGAATGTTGTGTCGTGGGACGTCAAATGCTCCCTTGCCCATAAATTTCCAACGGACCTCTTTAAATATTAACTCGCCCCTTTTGTGCTGACCTGTAAAGATAACTCACCGCTCTATTTCTGGGCCAGAGACAACACTAATCTTTTCCTATTGCCAAAAAAACATCCTACTTGTACTCACTTAATTTAATAAAAATTGCATGTTGATGTATGAAAAGTTTTATATGTTATTTAGTTCTAAGAAAGATAGGTTTTATTGTTATATGTTTTCGAGTTTACACCATATCTAAAATATTTTAATAGAGATGTAATTATTATTAATTATTATTTTTGTGTGTCAACAGGGACAGTCGATGATGCTCAGCATCGAAAGCGCTCTGCCATTTTAGCAGATTTCCCTTTGGGGAAATCAGCTATTGAGGTCGTACTCATGACGCGATTTTCTAAAATTTCCTTCAAATGTCCATCGATCCTACCCAGGAGATGACGAAAATAAGCTCCGTACAAAATTATATATATATATATATATATATATATATATATAAATATATATATATTAACACAACATAATAATTCATTCTTTGCAAGGTCATATAATACAACAATTCATTATCTCATGTGACTTTTTTTCATAAGCTAAATACACTGTATTGATACCACACACATATGACGCGATTTCCAAAAAAACGTCCACAAATGTCCATCGATGTATATATATTTGCCTGTTATCGTTTTAACGGTCGCAATTTTTGTTTTATCGAAACCAAACTTGATATATAAGCATTTTATGCAAAATGAAAGATCGAGTTCGTTCATGGCTAAAATCGGATCTGGGGAGGGTAGGTTTAGAAGGGGAAATTTTGAAAATTTGAAAAAACTCCGTCATTGTACGTCGGATCTAAACATTCTGTAGAAGCAATCTTATTATAAATGAAATTGCCTATAAATGCTGTTAAAATAAAATTATAAATATTTTCTCTAAAATGAATATTAACTGAGATATTTGGATTTTTGTAGTTTCCAGCCTTCAGTCATAATAACAATAAGCTCTTATGAGGTGAACCTTTTTATATTATGCTTAACTACCAAATATTGTTTTGATGAGATCTTTATTATGCGATATACATACAAATTCGTTGTGCGCTGACGTCATTAATTAAGGTTTAACATTTTTATCTCGAAAATGTTCATTTCATTTATACCGTACTCGATTTTTAACCGTTTCAGTCAACGGTAAAGGTCATATTTTTTATTGGCAGAAATCAGACCACGAATAGGGGGAGGGCATTAAAAATATCGGAGTTACGATGAGTCAGATCAAAAAATGTTATAGAAACCACTCTTCTTATAATAATGACACTCTACAATTGTTTCATTAAACATTCATTCCTAACTCAAATATTAAGTGATTAATTCCGTTCCTCCTTATTGCCAGCCCTCAGTAATCACCGCCTCTTCTACTAATCGGTTTATACATAGAAATAGAGTACATGTGGGCTAGGTAAGGTCACAAGAATGCTATGCTGGCACCTGGGAAATATGATTAGTTTATGCAGCCCATGCGTGGAAGACTTTTTTGGAATATATTTATCCATTTATTATTATATTTATTATTTGTTTACTAACATATCTAAAGCACATCAACATTTACAAAACATATAATACAAAATAGAATAGGTCTACAGCATGCCTAGGAAGATTTAACCCTTTAACAGCTCCAGACGAGATATCACGTCGGAGGGAGACGAACCCCACCAGCTCCAGACGAGATAACTCGTCGCCGCCTGCCCGCTACCCCCTCGCGCTGGACGAGATATCTCGTAGGAGGGAGATGAACCCCACCAGCTCCAGACGAGATAACTCATCCCAGCCTGCCCGCTACCCCCTCGCGCAGGACGAGATATCTCGTCGGAGGGAGACGAACCCCACCAGCTCCAGAAGAGATAACTCGTCCCCGCCTGTCCACTACCCCCTCGCGCAGGACGAGATATCTCGTCGGAGGGAGACGAACCCCACCAGCTCCAGACGAGATAACTCGTCGCCGCCTGCCCGCTACCCCCTCGCGCAGGACGAGATATCTCGTCGGAGGGAGACGAACCCCACCAGCTCCAGACGAGATAACTCGTCGCCGCCTGCCCACTACCCCCTCGCGCAGGACGTGATATCTCGTCATCGTTTCCCCTCTGTTTTACCGCTCCCAGCTCCAGACAATATAACTCTTCCCGACTGTGGTACATCCTAACGGATCCTCGGAGAGTTAATAAATATTTCTAGCAGCCGCTAGGCTGCAAGGGTGTCTATTAGGGCAATATTTGTTCCGATCCCGTAACTGTGGAATCTTTGGGTTTCCAAGGAGTGAAACCCAACCCACCCCTTTTCTACCTGCTATTGTATATTGGTAAATAATTAAAATATAACTTCAAATTAAAAAAAAAGTAAATTATTAAAATATTACTTCAAATAAAAAAAATTATTTAAAATATAATAAAATCATTACAATCATGTTCATTATTTCCTTCATAAATCACGTAATCTTTCATTACAATAGCATTTTAATTTATTGAAATAATTATATAGGTATTACAAAATCATACAAAGAAAATAAAACATTAAGAAATAGTCGGAAAAGAGAATGAGGTATTAAATGAGGCAGCTGCCTGGACCCCTTAGCTTGGGAGGGTGATAGCCGGCTGGCCCTCCCTAGCTACTGGCTGCAACTCTCCACCCGCCTCCTTAGCTGTTAAAGGGTTATAGGGGTTAACTTTTATTATATTCTTTGGACAAAGCACGGATATGAGAAAGAATCAAATATTAAAGAAATATTTTCTATAATATAAAATTACAAAAAAGGAAAGCACATGAAGGAGGAATAGTATATTTCATTACAAGGGCGGAAAGTGACTGTTTCCTATGCGAGATCGTGTTTTACAGCCGAGGCGAAGCCGAGGCTGGAAATTAGATCGAGCATTGGAAACTCACTTTCCGCCCGAGTTATGAACGATACTTTACATCACGAGGCAAAAAATGCGAAATATAATTTAAACTCGTAATTATTAAGTATTATCATATTAAATGATTTGTTTTGCATTCTGTAGTATCGATTATTTCTGAACAGCTGATTTAGAGCACTAACCTGATGCAAGTAACATAACTTTTATAACTCTTTCAAACACAATTCTTTATTATTTGAAATAAATTTATAACAAATTCAAACATTTACAACTCAACAATTTTAGTGGCTTCCTTCATTAAATTTTCTTGTATGCTCCCAGCCATTTTGTATAAATAAAATAAGTGGTTTGTAAACATGAGATGTAGCTGCGACAATCGATTAGTTGATAACAAATGACAACAATGTCACAAATTTGGATTTATACAGAACTCTTTTAAATGACATAAACGAATTTTATAATAAAACTAAGTTAAATTAGTGTAATTATATTTTCTAATGATAAGTAATCGACCAATAATATCTTTAGTGCTTTAAAATAACTAAAATATAAATCGTTTTTCGAATAGAAACGCTAGCGTAACCTAGCGTTGGAAACTATAACTTCATTAAAGGGAGGGAAAAGTTTTTCCCTCCCTAGAGTGGGAAAGAGACCAGCTGTTTCAAGTTATTATAAAAAGACCCACTTTCCATACTTACATACGGTAGCGAAAGTAACTACTTTCAGATCAGAGTGATGTAAACATATAATCCTAAAAATGCCAACCACCATCGCTAACGGGGCAAAAAACTAAATAAAAATAATAATAATAATAATATAAATGTTCGAGTATATAGGAATAACATAATTTTTTTATTAAAACCATTTTAAATTGTTGTCTTTATTACCAGTCTAATGTTTATTAATTGTCTTTATTACTAGTATTTAATGATTATTTGTTGTATTTAATTTTTTATTTGTTGTTTCAGTTTTTGTTATTTTTCTATAATTTTGTTTTCATTTTACATTGTGAAACTTTGAGCCAAATCGAAAATATGCGGGCGCTCCTGTATAAATAAATAAATAAATAAAAAAATTATTAAAATGAATCTGGTGATTGAAATTGTAAAACAAAACGATTAAAGAGGATGGTCTGAAACATTATTATACATGAATTAAATAAAATAGTGCCATGTAATTCAACGGGATACTTTGAATTATGAATGTTAAAGCTCTCTTAACTGAAACAAATTGCAAGAGTTCCCCCCCCCCTGTTCTTTAGGACGAATTTGTCCTTGATTATTTCCTGCTAGGAAGTCTAGTTTAGATTATCTGAGTCATAAATATCAGAAAAATAATATCCCAGACTTTGCAAAAAAAAAAAACGGCAATAAAGTACTAATTCATGAATTTTTATGAGACATGTAATAATGGAAAAGTGATTTGTAGCTATGTATATCAGAGTAAAAAATCTTTATTCAATTATCGTTACTAACATGGGAAGTTAGGTAAACCAAAAATTAAAAAAAAATCCTGAAACATTGTGTGCAAGTAGAGAAGTTCATCCTTAACACAAACATATTTATTGTTCGTGCGAACTACAGATTTGAAGTGGTAAAATCGCCTCTTAAAAAACAAATCGGTTTTAATATATTTAAGACAGTATTGTTAAAACTTTAGTTGATATATATAAAAAAGTTTATAGTCAGCTAATTTTACCTATTTGGGGAACCTCCCCAGTGAGGACAGCCGCAACGAACGTAAGAGGGAAAATGGGCACTTCAGAAATGTAAGTAGCAATATTTAATTAGATCTAATAAATATATCATGTAAGTAGGCCCTTATTAATGCTGTATATAGTAAATAATTATAGGGTTTTGTTAAATTAATGTTATTATTTTTGAAAAGGGATAGCCCCTGAAGAGGTGGTATGTAAGCTACGAAACATGTAGGGTAGTATGAATAAAGTTTAAGTGAGAAAATGTTTTTTAGTGGTGACCCTTGCCATAAAACTATGAAGAATATAAAAACAAATGTTTCTAATGATTGTTTTATGGTTTTAATGCGTTTTAAAACTGTGCTTTTCGATTTTTTTAAATGGCATATTTTTCAGAAAGTTTCCATTTTCCCTCAGTTATTAAAAATTTTTAAATTTGTTTTATAAAGAATTATTTAGCATATTTAAGGACAATTTTTGAACCATATACTATATATATATATATATATATATATATATATATATATATATATATGAGTGTGTGTGTGTGTGTGTGTGTGTGTGTATAAGTGCAAGAAATCTTACACAATATATTTTTAGAGTGCTTAAACTAGTAAGTTTGTCAACTCAAAGAATGTACAAATAGTTTTCTTTCTTTTTTCAGGATAGTACACGTACTAGAATTATAGAAATGAAATTATAATTGGCCCTAAAATTAATTAAAACAAAAAAATCAAGATGTTTATACCGTTTATCGTACTTCAATACAATGTTAATAAAAAACGGCCATGCATTAACAACTAATAAATTTAGACGTGTTGTTGACCGTTGAATGAAGGTACTTTTTGTGGGGATAGCGACGAGAAAAATAATCACGGAGCCTGAAGAAAAACTGGTAGTCTGTTTGATATGCAAGTCTTAATAATATTATTCAACTATTAAATTTGGCAACGTGAAAAATAGTAATTTAAGAAGATTTCTTTGCGATACTTCAGAGAGGTCAGGTCGTCTGCAGGTGACGACATTAAGGATACTTCCTTTGTGTAAAATAATACTGCAGAGATTAAATCTTTCAATTTATTATTTTTATTTAAATATTATAGCACGGAATCTATTTAATTTTACATTTGGTATTCAGTCTTCAGTGACATGCACTCCTGCTCATGCCATCATTTATAGTAGGCTTCTTTATCTATAAATATTTCATATCTAAGTTTATTTTTGCCACATTTCCATGGGGGGGGGCAATGAAAGACTATTAAATGCTACTTATTACGGAAGAAATATAGAATAGATGTGTTGAGATCATCAGCGATTCATATATTCCAGCTTGTGAATAATCTGCTAAGTTTAAGAAGCCCATGTGCAGCGGAATTTTGTTTTGTGTATAGTTTACGTACTCACTTAAGGAAGAATAGACAAGAAAATGTAAGATGCAGTCATTCACGTGACAACGTTTGGGAACAATCAGTAGGACTTCACTATCTAATCAGGTAATAATCATATTTGTCATTACAGTGAATTCATTCGGTCAGAGTGAGTGCAATGGATAGTGGAAAGAAAAAAACCTTTTAATCCAACCGACACGAAATGGGGAAACAAGGAGTCAGGAAGAAATGAATAACGTAAAGCTTTATGTTCTTGACTCGGGTAACAAAAATGTTCATTTCATCAAGACCATACTCGATATTTAACCGTTTTTCTCTAGCACTTAAGATCATTTTCGTCAATGGTTGAAATTGAACCAGGAATATCGGGTTTGGAGCGGAGGGGGCGGGTAGTTTAAGAAATAAAAATATATCTGTTGGTAGCACACGAGGGGATTGTCCTCCCATTTTGATATAGTGAATATAAGTTTTATATACTAATTAGCATGTTTTTACCTTGGTTGATATTGGGGATAGTGAAAACTTGGATTTAGCAAGAGTTATAGGAAATTAAATTGGTAGTATGACGTTTTTTGATCCAACTCACAGAGATATTTTGAATTTTCGATTTCACTGATTTTGATTAAGTGACGACACAACGCAATAATATTTAAAAGTGTTGTAGTTAATCTATATAAATTTTAAATTCCAGTAAAATATATTTAAATCCAGGTTTTTTTATCCGACTATTAATAACGGAGATATTTCAAATTTTCATCATCCCCCTACCTCTAATCCCTTCCCTCACTTGTCAGGTTTTAATCATTAATGAACTTAGCTTTGCATAAATCGTCTAAATATAAAGAAATGGCTGTAACTGAAAAAAGTCCGTCACGCAGGGGCTGCGTATACTAAGCAGATTTCCCACGCGAAGTTATACAATAGAGAAATCTCCATAGGAGAGGCGAACAAGCTTTTGGCGGGAAACTCGTCCGTTATCGGCCCACATTTAATAATAATGCACACATCTCGGGTAATATTCAAGATAGAGAATAAATTTACAGAAGAATATTTATAGAAAATTTAATTTGCAATAAGACTGGTTCTATAAAAGTTTTTGTTCCGAGGTATGGTAACGGAGATATTTCGAATTTTCAAAAATCCTCCCCTCTAAACCACCCCTCCCCTTGGCCAGATTTCAGCCGTTAACGAACTTGATCTTTCTTTTAACATAAAACGACTAAATATCGACTCTGGTAACGGTTAATCAATGATTGCGACCACTAGAGAGGTAACAGACATATATATATATATATATATATATATATATATATATATATATATATATATATGTATATACAGTTATGAACGGAACTCATTTTCGTCATCTCCTAGGTAGGATCGATGGAGATTTGAAGAAAAATTTCTAAAATTGCGTCATGAGTACGACCTCAATAGCTGATTTCCCTTAAGGGAAATCTGCTAAAAATTGTGTGAACATATTATGAAGGGAAAATCATTTAAAGCAAATAATGGGTATATATAGTTAGAAAGTGTAGCTATAGTCGGTCAAAAAATAAGAAACATCCTTTCTTCTTTAAAACATCTAATTTATTAATATCGTCCACGCATTTCAAGCTTTACCACTTCTTACAAGGTGTTCCTTTCTCGCTATATTATAATTTCAATTTATTTTTGTTAATTTCGAACACAATCTATTCAAAATACATTATAATTAGCTTACCCAACTTTAACCAAGATCTTCTAGCTCATCAAGAAGTCAAGCATCAAGAAATCAGCATTGTCATACATTCGTCCACGTATCACTCCAACAATTTTAAACGTGGCTTAAATGAAATTTAAAAAGCTAGTGTGATGAGTTGACATAAATTTGATAATGCTGGCTTAGCAAGTAGATGTTGGCCATGATAATTAGGGAAGAGAATAATAATGAGAGATTTATTGAAAATAGTGTGTGTTCGAAATTAATTTTAGAGAAAAGGGGACCTCCTGATAAGGAGCTTGAATAGCTTTGGGGATATAATTAAATAAGATGATTTAATGAAGGAAGGAAGTTTTTATTTTTTGACCCAGTATGGTTACAACAATTTAAGAAGTGGGAATTCTATTTTAAACAAAAAAATCCGTCACGCAGGGTCTGCGTAAACTAAGCAGATTTCCCACGTGAAGGTTTACAATAGAGAAATCTGCATACTGGTAACACAACACCACTGTGAGTAAGTACAAATGGTAATGTGAAATCTTTCAGTTAATTTTAATAAACTCCCAACGGAAACGGCCTCTGAATTGTAAACACTTAGGTCCGCCAACCACTCAGAGCTGAGCAGATAGATAGACATATTCTTCACCGGAAATAAAAACAAATACTGATAAACATGAGAATATAAATCAATAACTTTATTGTAAACTATTTACTATATCTAGTACTGCAATTTATAATGAATCAGAATAATTTATATAACTCAAATTTTAGTAGTCCAAGAACTAAAGAAGGGGGGAGGCGGATGGACAGAACGTATTTGCATAAATTTCACAAATTAAAAGCTGAAACACAGTTACGGAAACGACCGAACTAATCCGAACAATACCCGATCGCCTGTCCCACACACTTAATAAAAATGCAAATATCTCAGTTAATATTCAAGATAGAGAATAAATATTATTAGATTGTAGAAAATTTAATTTTTAAGAAGATTGGTTCTATATAATTTTCGATCCGATGCATAGTAACGGAGATATGTCGAATTTTCGAAAAACCCCCCGCTTAACCCCCCTCCCTCTGGTCTGATTTTTGTCATTAACGAACTCGATCTTTCTTTTTACATAAAACGGTTAAATATCGAGTTTCATAACGATCAAACAAAAATTGCGACTGCTAGAGCGTTAACAGACAAATATATACAGTTTTGAACGGACCTCATTATTGTCATCTCCTGGGTAGGATCGATGGAAATTTTAAATTTTTTTTCGAAAATCGCGTCATGAGTATCAATCTTATTGCAGATGTTATGTTCTATAAATATTGTTATGTACGTATTTTCATTATCTTAATTATTAAAGGAGATATTTGCATTTTTTAGTTTTCAGCCCTCAGTAAACCCCCACTAATACCATATTAACAATAAGCTGTTGCATTGTGAAGCCTTTAGTTTAAATCCTAATTTCGTTCAATTTAATTTTTAAGATTAATGCAAATACGTGACGCAAGTGGGAAATCTGATTAGTTAACGAAGCCCCTGCGTGACGGACTTTGTCGTCATCTCCTGAGAAGGATCGATGGACGTTTAAGACATTTTTTTTTTTGAAAATCGCGTGAGCACGACCTCAATAAGAAGGGAAAGCTAAGCGATATGTGAGTAGATACGATGAGGAGATCAGCGAGCGAATGCGATAAGAGACGCAGAGAGAGAGGTTAGAACAGAGAGAAGCAGTGGCTGTGAGTGGCGGAGGAAAGCCAATAGTGTCCGAGAGCTATTATGAAAGGGTCCCCCCCACCCCTTTACCAACTTCCATTCGGGCCAACCGATATCTACTTTTGCAATCAGCCCCTGTCCCACCCCCCATTCTCTCCTCTAACTCTACTTTTCCCGATTGGTAATCTCGCTGTCAGAGCGGCGGCGTTCTCCCTGTTTTCAATGCACCTCCCCACGATACGTGTGATTACTCTTGTCCGGGCGGTTTTTCCTCTGTGTATAAAAGGTCGAATGTTGTCCCTCATTATGTATGTCTTTCAGAGGATACGCTGGAAACAAACAACTTCCCGCAAATTAAATGGTTCAACGCACAGAAGGGTATGGCATCAGTCATGAACACACTCACTCTAATAAAAGTCGGTCACGCAGGGGCTGCGTTAACTAAGTAGATTTCCCTCGTGATGTTTTGCAATAGATAAATCTACAAACTGGTAAGAAAACACCACAGTGAATTTTAACACTCCAGTAGTCTCACGTCATCTGAGATATGACTTGGAGAGACTTTTTGAACTGCTGAGTAGAAGACAGAACTAATTTGCCAACAATTAGAAATCTAAAACCAGGTAGGTTCTATAAACTTAATTAGAGCTAAACTATAACTATACTGTAATCATATATATATATAAATAAATAATCAATATCTGAGATTATATTTCAAAGGGTAAAGAAATTGAAAAAAATAGATAATAATCTCTAAATTTAACGGAGTAGTGGTTTAAATTATCTATATTCCAAGGAATAAGTCCAAAGTAAATCCATATGAAAAACTAATTCCAGTCTAACCATATAACTTATTATGTTAATTATATCTAATGATACTCCTTTTTAATATTAAAAAAAAAGTTGTTATGATCGATGTTTGGTAAGAGAGGTTTTACACCGATCCCTTTCCATAACATTAATAACTTGGATGCCTTTAAATGATGATTTTTGTATTCATTCAACCAATATTCTCGGCAAACTATGAAAAAGGATGTAATTTTTAATAAAAATTCATTAGTTTGCTGCTAAAAGAATGTTTACGCAACCATAAATCTAATTTAAAGAATATATAAACACTATATCAACGTTTCCTCTTTGAAGAAAACAGATCTAACGTTAGGAAACCTATCTATATATTCAGGTAGGACTTTAATAAATAAATATAAATGACCAAAGACTCCAATAGCTGGAATGATACGAATTAGCAAATAGCCAATAGAATTCGCCAAATGCCCAAAAATACTTAGATTTTTGTGATGATCCGACGTGTTTGCTACTTGGAAAAGGTATATGATATTTCATTCATTTATAATTAAACTGTTGCCTTATGATTACAGGGTTAAACATGCAACCTGGGTAGGGTCATATAATTTAACGTTTTCAAAAAACCATCGTTGTAGAAAATGAAACACATTCACATCTAATATACAAGACTATTCTTATATTAACCGCATTTCCTAACTGGAGCAATTTAGAAGTATCAGTTAAAATTCTTACCATTAGTTTATCATATTTACGTACGTTTGCTATATTTTTTTCAAATGTTTTCATTATTGGCCTTCATTATAATTTTTTGAAAATGTTGTGTTTCAAGTAGTGTAATGTAGTAATTCAGTCAAAGTGTATGGCAGGTCAATGTGAGTCCTAAGGTAACAATCAGTTAGTATATGTGTTTTGGAAAGTCTACAGTTACAGTGTTCAGGCACTAGGCTTCGTCTTCTCCTGTATGTAAGTGTGAGTCAGTCGTGAATTCTTATTTGTTTATTACTTATGAATTCGCCAATTCTTAACCTCGTTAAAACTACTTCTTCTCTCCGAAGCAGCCTTTTTGATGAAGGCAATTTACGATTTATTCGTCCACATGTGAGCTTTGCCTAATGTTTGTTTGCCCAGATAACCAGTACATAGTTATTCTTTTGTTTAATGTCTGGATTTTGTGAAATATCAAGGAGGTGAGGGGATGTGGAAATTTACATCTGAAACTTTTAAACTACAAAAAAAAAAACCTGTTAAACCATTAATCGCATTTCATGGTGTTCGTTTGGAACTCTCACATAAACATTTCTGTTTAATGTTATATAGACTCACTATACCTTAAACTATTGCACCTAATATTGAAATTCACTCCTTAAAATTTAATAGGGCAGGGGATAAGTAAATCGAATAGCTAAGGAATCCTCTTTAAGGCTCAGTGGCCTCACTCGTGACCCAAGCAGACTTGAGAGGCCTATGGGAGTTTGCCCAAGCCCAAAGGGTCCTAACCTCATCACCTTTTCATAAATGAGAAAGCAGCCTTGCCCAGAAGGGCCAGGGAGTATGGAAACTAAACCAGTACATAAGATAATATTATCTCCTATCAGTTCCAAGACTGATTTCCTACCTGTAATTATGGCTTCGAAAAGAAATTATTTACTGGGTTTGTCTTTCTTCACAAAGAAAGATCTAATTTGTGTGAAAATAATCCATCTATTCATCATATCACACTGACTAATAAGTTTCATCTGGTTTATTACTCTTATTATTATATTGTCGTACTGTTGTTATGATTATGTTGTTTTAATTGGATTAATTTATTTTAGTGCAATAATTGTCATTTGATACAGATTTTATCATATGGTATTAAGAGTGTACTCCAGATTTTCATTAGTATTGAATATTATATATTTTGAATACCCAATCACTTACATTTTAGGGTTTTATTTACTAGTATTTTAATAAATGACCCAACTATGAACTTTTAGAATTATTTATTAAGTTGTGTGGCTAGAAATTCATTATTTATTGAAACTTTTCTTTCTTTCTCTTCCCTTTTAGTTATGTTATAGATTCTTTTAAAAAAAATGTAATCTCCGTTCAGTGGTTAGGCATAAAAATTGATATCGAGGATTTATTTAGCATAGATTTTCTTCATAAAGGAATTTTTTTTTTTTTTTAACGGCCTAGTCAGAACACTTTGGAGCTCATTAAAGTATGAAATACTTCGCGTGTGATAAAGGTCTAATGCTCTGGCGTAAAGAGAAAAAAGTTTATATTCCAGAAAAATGTATACACTTTTTCTTCCAATTTTATTTATTTAACAAACAGTATTTTAAATAATTTATACAAAATCAACTCTATATTAATGAAATATTACGAGCCAAATTCTTAGGTATAATTCGGAAAGAAAATTAAAATGTTAATAAATAATATTAAAAAAAAAAAAAAAAAATAAGAAACACAGAGGCTTCCAGACAGACAGCTGAGGAGAAAGCTATGAAACGAAGGAATTTCATCGTTCCAGGAAAAATATTTGTTATATTGCTTAATGAAGAGAAGAAAAAAAAATTAGTAAAACGCAAGCATAATATTGAAGGAGAAGAAAAAATTCCGAACTTGCCTATCACTGTGGGAAGCATCCGATAAATACTTTACAGTAAAATTCTAAAATTCAGGGAATTTTCATTGATAACAGCGACACCGATTATGAAATATGTAAGAGATTTAACAAAAATGGAGGAAGCTATCCCGTCGGTTTTTATCACTGTACATAACAGTTATTAAACGAAGTCAGTGTAACCTGTGTTCGAACGCGTGGAACGCAGGGACTGTTTCAGTAAATGCCTACAGATTACTTATTCAGTAAATATGATTAATTTTGTAAAATAACTCCACATGTTTGGGAAATACCTAACTTTAAATCCTAATTAATATATTCTGTCATCTATGATCTACAATTATTTATTTTGAGCAGTTTCAATCAATCAGCACATAAGGAGCGATGATACTTTTAAGTTCTTACAGAGTAAGAAGATTGTACCTACCACCAAGTTATGAGATTTTGAGCATCCGATGAAGCCAAGGATAAAAGAAAATAAAGTCTGTTTATTACATTGCGTAATGAGTATGACCTCAATAGCTGATTTCCCTTAAGGGAAGGATCCTAAAAACGTTCAAGGGAGAGAGAGGTATGTTATCTGCCCTTGAACAAGGTAATGTTTTATCGCGGTAATTTATAAATAAATGTACACATGTTTTACTATGAGTATTTTATTTAAATACATAAATCACATGGTAAACAAAGAGTGACGTGTTCGATTCCCGCCTGACCAAAGAAATTTATTTTGTGACGAACTCATTAGGTAAAATCCTTAGTCTCACTCTGCCTAGAAACGATTAGTAAGTTACCTATAGATAACCCGTCCCAATTAGCCATAGAAGCAAAAAGTTTACATTAATAATGAATAATATCATAAATAACAGATATATACAAAATAATCTGCAGTTGTATCCAGAAAACGAACCAAAAACGAAAGTAGTTGCCATAAATTATGTTTAACTTATGGACTAAATGGGATGGAGGATTATTCTATGTTATGCTCTCTATCTACCTCATAATCTAAGATTTATGCCCTTATTGTTCATATTGAAAGTAATTTTGTGTTTAATTTAATGAAATTATACCACAAAAAAATGCAGTAATGTAATTAGAAGTCCTTTTAAAATAAAACTGAATGTGCCGAAATGCCATTTTTGTTATCATAAAAAGATTTACAACTCATGTTCTATAAAACATTTCCCATGGTCCCACCCTGGCTAGAAAGGGGTGGTAACCTGTAGATAACCCGTTCAAATTAGCCTTAGTTGCATAAAGTAGACGTTTATAAATAATAATAATATAAATTTTTGTCATATATCTCCGATATGGTTTGTAGACTGCATGAAATAGCCAAGAAGCTGCAAACACAATGTCAATCCTATAATAAGTGGATGCAATTTTCCACTCCCAAATCTAGGACTCAAAAGCTTTGAAACATTATTAGTGAATTTTCTTCAAAATATTACACATGATATTAATGCACATGAAGTTTTATGTAGGCCGGTAATCGTAATTTATTTTGGCGTGTCAACCCTTTGGTCATTAACGCCAGCGAAATATTTTTATTATAGGCACAAATGATTTTTGTTTTTTAGTATCAAGCACTGTTTGAATAATGAAAAGCAGATTCCAACATGGCGATACGAAAATTTGATACTGTTGCTAATTAATTAAATTAAAAGAAATTTACAAAAACGGAACATCATAAATCCATTAATTATAGTGTACAGTAATGTGCTTCATATTCATTAAGTTTAAAATTAGGATGGTGTCAAATTTATATTTGGATTTCGGGATTAACACACACAGTTAATTCTAATGAAATTGAGTATTATGAATGTTATCCTGCCCTGGGATTTATAAAACGTCAGAAATGCAATAATTCATTTTAGCTACTCTTATGTAATACCAGTGCAATACAGGAGGCAGTGATCAGAGGTCACAAATGAATTTATTTTGGAAATTATATTCCGCAAAACCTTTCTAATATTGATAGCTACGTTATATTATTATTTTTAGGGGTGGTGACCCTTAACCAATAATTGGGCAATGAGTATCCAATATTTTAAAAAATCGCTCATACAGCTATGTAACCGGAAACTCAGCAATTTTACAAGCTCGGTGAAAAACTGAATTGAAATTTTGCAATTTACCGTTGAACGTATAACTTACTTTCAGTTTGAGTGAAGAAGGTGAAATATTAGTGTAACGTTACTTTTTAAGATTAACTAAGTCTTTCCGACAAACGATGGGTTGTTTTTAACAGATGTCCCTTAAGGGAAATCAGCTATTGTGGACAAATACATGACGTGTTTTTCGAAAATAATTCCACAAATGTCCATCGATCCTACCTAGAAGATGACGAAAATGAGGTCCGTTCAAGATGATATATATATATATATATATATATATATATATATATATATATATATATATATATATATATATACAGTAGAGCGTCGATTATCCGAACTAATGTTGTCAGACGTGGTTCGGATAATCAAAAGTTCGGATAATCAAAATTTTTATTTATTTTGTGTTTATTTATTTTCTTATAAATAATAAGGAAAAGGGAGATCTAAAATAACTTCGTAAAAAAAAAACAAGTTTGTTTATTTATTTAAACATAGTATGTATGAGCATAGTGAAGAAACGAGTGTTATGAAATACATAGATACATATGTGTAAGTTGTCTAATTGAGCTACATGTACAATACAAATACAATGTACACCTCGCAAAGAACGGTTTGAAACTGAAAGTAAGCTATCCACAACCAGTTATATGAACGGAAAAGGTTTCACAGAATCTAATGCAATGAACAAATTAGGTAGTGTATACAGTTCTAAGTAAACCAATGCGTATTCAACATCTAATTTCATTGAACACACATTGAACCAGATACAAATATGTAACGAATCAGTTTCTGAGAAATAATTAATGATGGCTTCCGTTATAGACGTTCTGAGAAAAATTTATTTTTGCTTAATTTTATTCAAAGTAACAATAATTATAACATACCAATAAGTAAATTAAATGATCAGTTAAATTAAAATTACACATTAAAAAAAAAAAAAGAAAAAAAAAACTGGTTCCGATAATCGAACGTTCGGATAATTGACGTTCGGATAATCGACGCTCCACTGTATATATATATATATATATATATATATATATATATATATATATATATATATATATCATGATCTAAAGACTACGCCTTGTAGTTGAAACCATTGTGTTCTATCGGAAGCTGCTCTTTTCTTATTGCTATACTCACCGAAATCCGTCAGATTGGGGGACAGACGGAATTTCGATTTCGTTGGATTTATTTTCGTCATTACAAGTCGGATCGAAAATTTTATAGTACCAACCTTATTTAAATTTAAATTTCCTGTAAATGTTATTATGTATATTTTTTTCTCTATTTCTTATTTATTTATTTTTTTTTTTTATGTTTCAGCTTTTTGTAAACCCCCATTCCTACTCATGTCATATTAACAAGAAGCAGTTTTATCATGAGCCACTTTATTCTTAGCCTAAATATTGTATTAGAGAGACCTTTATTATACGAAACGTTAGTTCGTTGTGTGATTAGGCCATCAATTAAGTTTTTAAGTTCTTATTTCATAAATGTTTACTTGACTTATACCGTACCGAATATGTAACCATTCCAGTCAACAGGAAAGTCATATTTGTTATTGGCTGATGTCGGATCTAGAATAATGGGGGTTTAGAGGGAGGATTGGAAAATTCGAAATACTTTTTGTATGGTGAATTGGATTGTAAAATGTCATAGGGCCAATTTTGATAAACTTTTGATGGTCTACAATTTGTGGATTTTTTCGTAACTCAACTATTCAGCGAGTTATTCTCACATTCTTGTTTTTAGCAACCCCTCTCCCCTTCACCGCGCCTTCTACTTGTAGGTTTTTTTTATATAGAAAAAGGGAACATGTCTTGATATGAGATGAAAAGTGTGTTATACCACTGTAGGAAATCTGCTTAATTTACGCAGCCCCTGAGTGACGGACTCTTTAAAATAAATATATTGTCAATAAATACTCTAAAGCGTTAGAGTTTACAAATCTGACCATTTTCATGAATTTAGTCGTATACACTCGTGTCGGTTTGAGAGTGTTTAATGGTGCCCCAAGTGGCAAGATTGCTTCACTTTCGGAGAAAGAAAATTATGAAAAGAAAAAAAAAAGGATAGAAAGAAAAAGGCCGGGGAGAAATAATTAAGGGAGCAGTGCCGGGGCTAACGTGTATAAAGAAAGTATGTTTTTAATTATTTTCAAAGAGGGAGAAAAAAGTGAAATTAACGAGGATTGTTTTCCCTGAAACTGGTTTATCTTAACTAGCTCAAGCATTCACTGCACTCTTCTACATTTACAGGCAATATTCAGCTTATAGTAATAGCTGGAAGAAAAATGTTCTCTCGGAATTACTAAATTATTTATTAGGAATTTTAAGATAAACTGTAGTTAAGTAGCTATTAACAGGTGATTTTTCGACCTAGTTCATAGAATACAAAGTACATAAGTAGTTAATCACAGGTTCGACCTAGTTCATGGTATAAACAGTATATAAGCAGTACTAACAGGTACTTTTTTTACCTAATTGTTAGTATTACCAGTAAATACAGTACATAAGTAGTTACTAAGAGGTGTTTTTTTTTGACTTAGTTTGTAGTATAAACAGTATATAAGTAGTTACTCACAGGTTCGACATAGTTATTAGTATAAACAGTAAATGACTAGTTCCTAAGAGGTGCTTTTTAGACCCTGTTCTTAGTATAAACAGTATATAAGTAGTTACTCACAGGTTCGACATAGTTATTAGTATAAACAGTAAATGACTAGTAACTAAAAGGTGGTATTTAGACCTTGTTGTTAGTATAAACAGTATATAAGTAGTTACTCACAGGTTCGACATAGTTATTAGTATAAACAGTAAATGACTAGTTCCTAAGAGGTGCTTTTTAGACCCTGTTGTTAGTATAAACAGTATATAAGTAGTTACTCACAGGTTCACTTAGTTTACGCAGCCCCTGCGTGACGGACTTTTTTGAGTGTTCCTCTTGAAAGCCAAGAAATGTCTGTTTCTATTGCCCTTCATAACTCCCGGCTGGTTCTTGTACATATGGAGACATTTATGGCAATTCAATATTGATTACGTTCTCTTTAGAAAATTGAGAAAAATCTCATATCCAATTCCTTAACATTTCCGAATGTTGTTTTGTTGGTCATTAGGCAAACCAGTGCTTTAGGCTCGAGACTACCTCATTGCAAAACTTAATTAAAATATTATTATTTACGTCCACTTTATGCTACTATGGCTAATCGGGGTTAATTAAAAAAAAAATAGGCCCATAAAGTGGGATACTATCTTTATCATCTTCGGCTGGTGGTTTCCCGAGTGACCTTAAAAGTGAATATTGATGAAGTTTTAGCTTAAACCTGTAATTTGTTATTGTTCATTGTAAACATTTCTATGCTGACGTACCGTAGTGGCGTTAACTGAATTATTCCCTAACAATCCTGTCTTCAGTGACCTCGGTGATACAGAAATGGGGAGATTGATCCTTATTCGATTTCTCCGGACGCAATATGTCAAGTTTCGGCGCCTGCTCCCCGACAATTTCCCGCTTACCCGTTCACTGATCTGAGCTTGGCACATTCGTTATTGGCCCAAGAAATTGCCACTTTGTCGCTAGAGCTCAGTAAGTTATGATTCTCATACTCTTGTAAATGCAACAGGCAGAAGTTGAACCTTCCCACGAGTGGGTTATTTCTTACCGATACACTTCTCTGAGAGTATCATCTGGAATCAACTCCTCTACTCCACCAGAGACCCCTTCAAAGCCTAGATCCAGTATTAGCTCAAAATATTCGGAAGAACTATTAATATGTGGTTAGGGGTGGAGTTATTCCATTTTGACTTACTAACAGGTCCCTTACTACAAAATGGTCTCGTAAAAATTGATCATGATTCGTCCCTTAGTTACACTAGTAAACCTAATCTAATTCCAATGATCCATAAAGAGCGCACCTGTTTCATGGGTCGGTCTCCCGAAACAAACATGAAGATTTTTAGTTAGCACAGCCGAAGCCATTGTCATTCCGACAATTTACAAAAAAGTCCGTCAATCAGGGGCTGCATAAACTAAGCAGATTTCCCACGTGAAGTTTAATAATAGAGAAATCTGCCTAATAACAACAGTATTAGTAAAGAATCTCTATACCTATTCCCGAGGAAAGAACAGTCACGGAAATGGCCGCCCTTAAGGGAAATCAGCTATTGAGGTCGTACTCATGATGCGAGTTTCGAAAAATTTCTTCAAATGTCCATCGATCCTACCCAGGAGATGACGAAAATGAGGTCCGTTCAAAATTATACATACATATATATATATAAATGAGGTCCGTTCAAAATGTTATATATATATATATATATATATATATATCTATATATATATATATATATATATATATATATATATATATATATATATATATATGTCTGTTAACGCTCTAGCGGTCGCAATTTTTGTTTGATTATTACCAAACTCGGAATTTAATCGTTTTATGTAAAAAGGAAGATCAAGTTCGTTAATGGCTGAAATCGGACCAGTGGGAGGGGGGGGGGGTTAGACGGGGGTATATTTGAAAATTCAAAATATCTCTGTTATTATGCGTCGGATCGAAAAATTGTATAGAATAAATGTTATTGCAAATTTAATTTACTATAAATATTGTTCTATGTTCGGACTTTCCGCAGAGAGCTCAGGCGGCCGTTTCCATAACTATTCGTCCCTCGTGAATAGGTTTAGAAGTTGGGTTAACTGTTTTTTGGGGCTAGAAACTACTGGGTTATTACGCCCTAAATAATATTTTAGGTTTAGAGGTTTCTTATTACTACAGTTGTTATTAGGCAGATTTCTCTATTGTAAAACTTCACGTGGGAAATCTGCTAAGTTTACGCAGCCCCTGCGTGACGGACTTTTTATATCGTCAGAGTTGTAAATAAATATAAATGATGATTTTATAAAATGGTCATATGCAAATTTATGCGCATTTACATCCATTGTAGGTATATTAACACGTCCTCTTATAGACAAGGAATGACGCTTTCCGTTAAAAGTCCGCCACGCAGAGGACGCGTTAATCTAAGCAGATATCCCTGGTGCGTCAAGTATTCGCATTTATCTCAAAAAACTAAATAACAGCTAACTGTTCATATAACTTGAGTTGGAGTTTACTGATGGCCTAAAAATAAAATATGGAAAAATCTCGGTTAATATTCAATATAGAGAATAAATATAATAATAAACGACATTTACAGTATGATTCTAATCAATTTTTCGATCAGACGCTTAATAACGGAGAAATTTCGAATTTTCAAAACTTTCCCTTCTAAATCTTCCTCATGTCCGCTTTAAGCCTTTAACGAAAACTAGATCTTTCCTTTTATATAAAATGCTTATATATCGAGTTTGGTAAAGATGAGAAAAAATATATATTTATATATATAGTAGCTAAGGCACCCGGCGATGCCCGGAGGCAATCATTGTTGACTGACTAATGATGGTATTGTTATAGCAAGACTTCAATGTATACAAATACACTTCACTACACGACGTAATGTTTTTCCGAAATAGCCAATTCTAAAGGGTAAATTTTGGGTATTTATAAAATAGAAATTTTAGTTATGAAGAATTAATAAAAATGTATTCCTAATCTATCCCTCTACACTTTTTGACTCACCGTTTTTGAATAATTCAAACCATTATCATGAATAGCATTTATTACAATTAAATATCATCCATGATGAACACATTTCCTTTCAAAACCCAATCCGAGCATATATAGTTTAAACATAGTTTAGCACGTAAGGTTATATTCGTAATAGTAGATCTCAGTGGAAATCACTTCCCGTAATGCCAGCATTTCACAGAAAATAAGTAAACTCAATTAACCTTATTAGCCTCCCGTCTATTTCCGCTCTCGCATTAGAGTTATCAACATTCTTCTCCTTAAATTATTGATTCAAAATACTATTGTAATAATTTATCTACCTGATGGAATTAAATAATATTGTTACCCTAAAAATAATTTCATTTATATTCAAAAAGCTAGTAGAGGGGAAGAGATCGTAGCCGTCCCTGCAACCTAAGTAATACTTTAAACAATCATATCGAGTTTAAACGCATATTGTCTTTTGTCATAATGGCATTATCTTTAACGTTTAATTGTTATGATAGTAAATATTTGTTTCAATAACATGAAGATATCAGAAATAAGATAATATATTACCAAAATAAAAAAGTTTGATTCCCTCTACTTCCGCTATCACTCCTTGAGGAAATTCAGCATGATTTTGTTTAAATAATACATTATACAAATTAAATAATGGAAATGCTCTTATAGTTTAAATTTCTATTGGAAATAAATAACAAAATTATTTTCTAGGGGAAATAAATAAATGAGGGGGGGGGCGGAGATTTATAATCTCACTAATCCGAATCATACTTAGAACTAAATAATCGAAATAGATAAGACTATATATATATATATATATATATATATATATATATAATTTTGACCGGACCTCATTTTCGTCATCTAGTAGTTAGGATCGATGGGCAATTGAAGTACTTTTTCAAAAAATAGCGTTATGAGTAGAATCTGATATTCCTTAAGGGAATGATGATAATAACTAGCTGACTTTGGGCTTGAGCTGCAATTCCTTTTGATGTACAGTCGGATACTTCGCACGCACTGCCGACTGCAATAAATGACGCCTCTTAAAGGGACTCCTGTCCCTGAGATTAATACGAAGAAAGGGCGGATTAAGATGTTAGGCCTCTTGCCTCCAGATGCTCTAATGTGCCTAATAATTAGCAGAACCTCCCCCCTCGCAGACTTCCTTCAGGACCTGTCTGCAACTGGCAGAGGGATTATTCACCCAAGCCACTCGAGTGCTAAAGAAAGGAGACTCTTATTCAGTCCTTACCACACCCTCTTAACCCTTCTTCTACCCTCTCCCAGTCAGAGGAGGGCCTTAACTCAGCTCTGTCATTGACAAATAACTCTCAAGGCTGTCTTATTTAAAAACGTGCGTCACGCAGTGGCTTCGTCAACTGAGAAAAATTCCCAAATGATTGTGTGACACACAACTAATCTCATCTCACTATATAGTCTCTATTTCTAAGTAAAAAGCTCGTCACGAACGGGCTGCGTTAACTAAGCAGATTCCCCACGTGCGTCACGCATTTGCATTTATCTCAAAAAGTAAATGTTCAATGAGAAATATATTTGGTATTTAGGCTTCAAATAAAGTGCTTCATAATATAAATGCTTATTGTTTATATGACATGAGTCGGAGTGGGGGTTTTCTGAAGGCGTAAAACTAATAAATGTATATATCTCGGTTAATAATGAAAAAAATATACATAACAACATGTATAGAACATTACATTTGAAATAAGATTGGTTCTATACAATTTTTCGATCCGACGTATATTAACGGAGATATTTCAAATTTTCAAAATTCTCTCCCTCTAACCCCCCCCCCCCTTTTGTCCGTTTTCAGCCGTTATCGAACTTGATCTTTCTTTTTGCATGAAATAACTAAATATCGAGTTTGGTAACGATCAAACAATAATTGTGACTGCTAGACCTTTAAGAGACAGATATATATATATATATATATATATATATATATATATATATATATATATATAGTTTTGAACGGGGCTCATTTTCGTCATCTCCTGGGTAGGATCGATGGACATTTGAAGAAACATTTCGAAAATCGCGTCATGAGTACGACCTTAATAGCTGATTCCCCTTGAGGGAAATCTGCTAAAAGTCCGTCACGTAGGGGCTGCGTAAACTAAGTTGATTTCTTTCGTGAAGTTTAACAACAGATAAATATACAAACTGGTGTCACAACACGACCGTGAATATTAAGCGAATAAATACAAGTGGCAATAAGAAATCTTTCCCTTACCTACGGGAAACGTCTGAAACGTAAAAAAACAGGTCTGCCGACAACTTACCGGAAAGGAAAACAATTACTGAAATATATCAGAATATAAAATATTAATTTTATTGAAAACTACTTAATATATCAAGTACTGTAATTTATAATTAATCAGAATAATTTTCATCTCAATCAATCAAATTTTAGTAGCCCAAGAACTTAAGACGGGGGGGGGGGGGTGGTAACCAGAACATATTTGCATGTATCCCGTATAATAAAGGTCACTTGGATGTAATATTTGGTATTTAAGCCTCGAATAATGTGGTTTATTATATAACAGAAAATTTAACATGTAACATGCGTAGAAATGGGGGGGGGGGTTGCTGAAGGTTGAAAACTGAAAAATAAAAAGTAATATTCAAGATAGAGAAAAAATGTATATAACAATATTTATTGATCATTTAATTTGCAATTTGATTGGTTCTATACAATTATTCGATCCGACGTATGGTAACGGAGATATTTCAAATTTTCGAAAATCCATAATTTTGAACGGAACTCATTTTCCTCATCTCCAGGGTTGGATCGATTGACATTTTTCGAAAATGAGTATGATCTGCTAAAATCTCCTACTCATAGAAGTGGGTGTTAACTGGAGGCTGACAACAATATAGTACGGATAACTCGCTTTATATTTGAACAACTACAAATGCATTGAACAAAAATTGTAGACCATCAATTAACATGGTTGGTTCTATAACATTTTTCGATATGACTCATAATAACGGAGATATTTCGAATTTTCTAATTCTTCCAATATCTCTCTCTCCTACTCATCGTCCGGATTCAACCATTTACTAAAATGATTTTGTGTTGAATAAAAAGAGTGGCAAGTTTGATTCTCGCCTGGGCAAGGAGGAATTTATTTAGTGACGAACTCATTAAATATGATCCTTAGTCCCATCCTGGCTAGAAAAGGGTGGTAACCTGTGGATAACCCGTCCCAAATAGCCATAGTAGCATAAAGGGGATGTTAATAAATAAAACAGTCAAATATCAAGTATGGTGTAGATTAAATTAACATTTTTTTGTCCACTTTTTGCAACTAAGGCTAATTGGGACGGGTTATCTACAGGTTACCACCCTTTTCTAGCCAGGGTGGGACTAAGGATTTAATGTATTGAATTCCGTCACTAAATAAATTCCCTTGCCCAGGGGGGAATAGAACTCGCCACTCTAGGTTTACCATGTGAGATTAAAGGCAACGCTTTAACTAATTAACATTTTTGAGTTGGCGTAAAATGATGACGTCAAGAAACATCGTATTTGCATGTAGCCGATACAGAGTTCATTGAAAAAATTATTTGGTTAGGCTTCCAATAAATTAACTCGTGATATAATAGCTTATTGTTAATATGACATGCGCAGGAGCGACAACATCTAGGATAATATTCATGATAGAGAGAACTGTTATACGACAAAATTCATAGGCAATTAAATTTGAAAAAAAAATTGGATCATACTGTGTTTCGAATTGACGTAAAATACCGAAAATATTTGTATTTTTTTTTTTAAATTCCCTTTTCAGCCTTTATGGAAGTTGTACTTTCAAGTTTACATAAAACGCTTGCACATCGAGTTTGCTAACGATAACACCAAGATTGCGACCACTAGAGCGGTAAAAGATTATACATATGTGTCTGTGTGTGTCTGTCTATAATATTGAACGGACCTCATTTAAGGAGATTCCTCTTAGGGGAAATCAATTGAGGTTGTACTCATGATGGAAAAAGTCTTCAAATACCCATCGATCCTACGCAGGAGATGACGGAAATGAGGTCCGTTCAAAATATTACACACAAACACACACACACACACACACACACACACACACACACACATATATATATATATATATATATGTACATACATACATACAAACATATATACCTAAATTTGTCTGATAACGCGGTCGCAATTTCTGTCTGATCTTTACGAAAGTCGATATACGAGATCTATATAGTTTTATCTAAGAATGAAGATCAAGATCGAATGCTGCTAAAATCAGCCCAGTGGGAGGGGCGGGGTTAGAGGGTCCGCTAAGATGGACAGGAAGAAGATACCTTAATTATAAAAAAATTATATTCGATGATGGACAGGTAGGAAGAAAGCTACCCTTAAAATTACCAATGGCTTTGAACATTCGGATTCCAAGGTTCCGTTATTACATTACGTAACTTCAATTCATATTATTTAAAAAACGTCCCAATAATTTTAAAAAGTAATAAGAAAAATCGTTGTATCGTATGTACATCCGTATACGCTCATTACTCCACAAGTATTGCGGAATTGGTTAGGGCCAGAAGTAGTTTTCACACAAGATCCGAGTTTGAAATAAGTATGGGAAAAGCAAGTTCTTGGGAACGGTTAGACGGAGCTGCTTGGTGGGGAAAGTTATCGTGCTAGTTGAGGTAAGTTCGAATACCTAGACAGGTTTGTAGTAAAGGCAAGAAATTTCGTGGGAGCAGATTCCACATTCTAGCAATCTTCCAAACGGGATGGGTAGAAACCTGAAGAAATATTCGAGAAAAAAAACGTATTGCGGAAAACATCAAAGTTATTTTCCTTAAGGGAAATAAGGCAATAAAATGACAACCGCTTTTTTTAAAGGGAATTCAAAAGAACATCTTAAGAGGCAGCACAGTTGGAAAAAAAGTCCATCACGCAGGTGCTGCGTAAACTAAACAGATTTCCCACGGGAAGGTTTACAACAAATATATCTACGTACTGTAACACCACCGTGAATGTTAAAGGAATAAATACAAACGGTAATAAGTAATCATTCAGCCAATTTACAAGTTAATTATATGCGTCTGAATTGTAAAAAAAACAACAGGGGAACCAACATCGCAGCTCTGAATGGATAGAATCTAGACCGGAAAGAAGAACAATTAATGGAATATATCTGAACATAAGATATTAATTTTATTGAAAACTATTTACTATATCTAGTGCTGTAAATTATAAGGAATCAGAATTATTTTTATATCAATCAAATTTTAGTAGTCCAGAAACATAAGATGGGGAGGGATCACCAAAACATATTTGCATGTATCTCGTATAAGAAAGGTCTCTTGAAAACAATATTTGGTATTTAAGCTTAGATTAATGAGGCTTACTATATAACAGAATATTGTTTATGTAGCATGAGTAGAAGTGGAGGTTTGCTGAAGGCTGAAAACTGAAAAATGCACATATTTCGGTTAATAATCCAGATAGAGAATAAATGTATACAACAACATTTATTTTGCAATTAGAATGGTTCTATAAAATTTTCGATCCGACATATAGTAACTGAGATATTTCGAATTTTCAAATTCCCCCTTTATTTTTACATGACACGATTAAATATTGCGACTGTTAGAGCGTTAACAGACAAATATATATATATATATATATATATATATATATATATATATATATATATAATTTTGAACGGACCTCAGTTTCATCGCCTCCTGGGTAGGATCGATGAACATTTAAGGAGATTTTTGAAAAATCGCGTCATGAGTACGACCTCAATAGCTGATTTCCCTGAAGGGAAAACTGGTTAAAGCACCGGCCGGGGTCTTGAATATCCCTGGCATGCTGACGGTTTAAATTCGAGATGGTAGTGTGCAGAAGAGTACCACTCACTCACTGATCACCTGCTTTTAAATACCCCGACAACTGGTTCACATGTATCTTAATGATACTAGCTATTTCTGAAAAAAAAAAAATGTCTGTCACGCAGGGGCTGCGTAAAATAAGCAGATTTCCCTCGTGAAGTTATGCAATGGAGTAATCTCCGAGCCGAACTGTTACGGAAACAGCCGACCTAGCTTTCGGCGGAAACGAATAGAAACGACCTTGCCGATCTCATCTCGTCCGCTTCCCGCACACACTTAATAAAAATGCAAATATCTCGGTTAATATTCAAGATAGAATAAATGTAAATAATAATATTTATAGAAAATTTAATTTTCAATAAGATTGGTTCAATAAAATATTTCGATCCGACGTATAATAACGGAGGTATTTCGAATTTTCGACACCCCCCTTTAAACCCCCTCCCCTTCCACTGGACCGATTTTCGCGGTTAACGAACTTGATATTTCATTTTACATAATATGATTAAATACCTACTTTGGTGACGATTAAACAAAAAATGCGACCGCTAGAGTGTTAACAGACAAATATATATAAAGGCACACACACTCACACACACACACACACACACATATATATATATATATATATATATATATATATATATGTGTGTGTGTGTGTGTGTGTGTGTGAGTGTGTGTGTGTCTTTATATAATTGTGAGCTGACCTCATTTTTGTCATCTCCTTGGTAGGATCGATTTACATTTGAAGACATTTTTTGAAAATCGCGTATGAGTACGATCTCAATAGCTGATTTCCCTTAAGAGAAATGTGCTAAAAATGCCCCTACGTACTGTAAAATTAGCGTGGATAGTTTTTCATCAGTTTTCTTAGTCAGTTCTATGACCTTATTACCTTTCGTCGCAACTAATTAAAGCCTTATGTTTTATCTGGTAATATATCGTAAAATATATGTTCTTAAAAAAAGAAAAAAAAACTATCTAAATAAACTTCAAGAAATTCAAAATAAATGAAATGAAAAAAAATACAAAAGGAGTCCAGAGAGTTAGCGTGAGAGTTTGCTGAGGAAATGATTAATGAAATTGAACGGGGCAAAAATGCAATGCATGTTATCGACATTAGAAGAGATATTTTCTTGATAGGACAATAGTTTATTTTTTGTGCTCTGATTAATCATGGCATTTGCTTTCTTCGAAGCCTTGCTACTTTGTATAAGCAGAATACCTTAGGTATTGAAAAATATAAAGCAATTAATATTTGGAATAGATTTTTAATACTGTATTGCAGAAACATTAAACTATTAATGACAAACTATTGTGAGATACGATTGGTGTTACAGAAATGACACTTTTCTATGAGTATGTGCATACCTTCTTGCGATTTATCAAGAAAATATATTCACAAACTTGTTTAACGAAAACAGTAATCCAGGTCATCAAACGCGTAATTTGTACTACTTTGTACGTTTTCATCTTCTCCTTAAGCAAAATAATACATAAAAATGGCTTTACATTATATTATAAAAAATTAATCTGGGCATAAACGTAATTGAATTACTTTCAATGTTATTTAATTTATTTATTTTTATTGTCATTAGGCACCGAACTCGCGAGGGTTATGTTATGCCTAGGTTGTCAAAGGTCAAAAACTTTCAATGTTAAATCTTCAAAAGTCGAAATCATCGTTGGCAGTTTTACTGACAAATATATTAATTAATAGGGAAATTTTTTTCCAGTGAAACAAAATTATTCATGATTCAAAAATAATATCAATAAATCCTAACTCCCAAAATTTGTTTTCGAAATAACCTTTATTTTTCCTGTACGCTATGACACTTTTGGACCTTGTGTTTTACTTATGATGACTGTATAACGAGTAAACAAGAAGTATTAATCTAACAAAAAACAGTATACTAATAATCAATAAAGAAAAAAACAAAACAAAATATTTAATTTGAAACCAAAAAAATATCTTATAAAGAACCAGATAATTCAAATAATAACGATGTATAATTAAAAACTACGATGAGTATTAATTTATAAATTATGTACATAATTTATAAAAAACATTTTATAATCCCAATTATTAAAATAAAAGTAAGTGATTAATAATTAATATGTACATAAAGGAAATGGTTGTATTAGATAAATGTTTTTAAAATTGTACATAAGCAATCAAAAACACACACACAAGCAAACGCAAGCACACAGAAAGTTATACAAAATGTAATTTTGCATTAGTGATGGAATTTAGCTTTTAGGAATATACTCCTCTCGAAATAGGAAGAGTGTGAGTATTGAATAAGTTTGAATAGAAGTTGTTGTTTAAAATATACTAAAAAAACGTCCAGGAGCGTACTTTTGTCATTCAGTAGTGTCATTGTAATGTGGGTCTGTGTTGTGTCGTCTTCAGCAGTCAGTTAGTAAGTGTTTTATAGTGAGTAGTGTATTACATGGGGAACAGGTTGGTGGGTCAGACTTTGCAATAATGTTCTTATGCGTTAGACGTGAACGAAAACCATCAAATCCTGAACATCGATTACTTAATGAACATTCCGCCGTTGTGTTTTTGATTATCCTTAATTTACCAGTTCTGGATTCTTATTAAAGTACTGGCCATTCTTATTACCAGTTCTGAATAATCTTCTTTTAGCAGATTTACCCTAAGGGAAATCAGATATTGAGGTCGTACTCATTAAGCGATTCTTGAAATGTTTCTTCAAATGTCCATCGATCCAACCTAGAAGATGACGAAAATAAGGTCCTTTCAAAATTGTATGTATATAAAACGGCTGAAAACGGACAAGAGGGAGAGGAGGTTAGAGGGGAAGAATTTTGAAAATTCGAAATATCTCCGTTATTATACGTTGGATTGAAAGAGTGTATAATATCAATCTTATCGCAAATAAATTTACTATAAATATTGTTATATACGTTTATTCCCTATCTTGAATATTTACCGAGATATTAGCTTTTTTCAGTTTTCTGCCTTCAGCAAACCCCCACTTCTACTCATGTTACATAAAGTTTATGACTTATTACAATACTGGGTTATGTAATAAACCACATTATTCGAAGTTTAGATACTAAATATTGTTTTCAAGAGACCTTTATTATACGAGATACATGCAAATATGTTCTGAAGCCCCCCCCCCTTGACTTAAGTTCTTGGAATACTAAAATTTGATTGATTGAGATAACAGATAGTCTGATTCATTACAATATATTGCACTAGCTATAGTAAATAGTTTTCAATCAAATTAATACGTTATATTCAAGTATATTTCAGTAATTGTTTTTCTTTCGGTGAGAAGTTGGCAGAACTGTTTGTTTACATTTCAGACGCTTCCCATCTGTAAGTTGTTAAAACTTACTGAACGGGAGGTTTCTTATTATCGTTTGTATATATTCACTTAATATTTACGGTGGTGTTGTGTTACCAGTGTGTAGATTTATCAATTGTTAAACTTCACGCGGGAAATCTGCTTAGTTTAAGTGGCTGCTTAGTTGATTGACTTTTTTGTAGTAATTTAATGCGCAAGGTAGTGGATATTTGAGTTACGTAGATATTACTTTTGCTTGTTGCAAAACGTTTTTTCGTTGCTGTTGTTGCAAAATGTATACCATTGTAAACTGGTATAATTCTAATTTTATAGATGTTAAGTTTTGAAGAAAAATTAAAATAATCGCGTTATGAGTGCAAAGAAGTTTTCTCAAAAGGCGAATCTGAAAAGAAACCCCAATTTAAGCCCCAAAAAAAAATAGAATTGAATTAAAGTATGTGAAGAAGGGTAAGACAGGATAATAAGAGAGCCCATCAAAGTGGGCCATTCTATGGAAGCGTTCGGCTGATAGCAACAGCTGAATTATTCACCGATCCATTTCAACAGAAGAAAGAGTCCCGTCTCTCCATCCATCCTCTTACTTCTCCATCCAGCTCCTTATTTCAATCGCTCGCTAATGGACATCTACTCGATTAGAGAACGTTTCTTACATTTTTTTTTAATTCTCAGGGTGCTTTTTAAGGTTATATATTCAGAAAGTTCTTGAGGATAACACCATTTCAAACGTTTTGATTTGAGAAGCTCTCATGAAATAGAGGTCTACATATAGACAATATAAATACATTATCAAACTCTTATAAACACTCCACAGCGGCAATGGAAGTCCGCCACGCAAGGGCTGCGTAAACTAAGCAGAATTCCCTCGTGATGTTTAACAATAGATAAATCTACAAACTAGCAACACAATAGCACCGTCAACATCAAGCGAATAAATGCAAACGATAATAAGAAACCTCCAGCCTGGAAGCAGCTGAAACGTGAACAACCAGGTGTGCCAACTTCTCGCAGGAAAGAAAAACAATTACGGAAACATATCAGAATATAAGATATTAATTTTATTGAAAACTATTTACTATATCTAGTACTGTAATTTATAATGGATCAGAATAATTTTTATCTCAATCAATTTTTGTAATCCAAGAACTTAAGATGGGGAGGGGGTTACGACAACATATATGCATTTATCTCGTGTAATAAATGTCTCTTGAAAACAGTTTATAGTATTTAATCTTCGAATAATGTGTTTTATTACATAGCAGAATATTGTTTATGTAACATGAGTAGAATTGGGGGTTTGCTGAAGGCTGAAAACTGAAAAATGCAAATATCTCGGTTAATATTCAAGATAGAGAATAAGAGTTCATAACAATATTTATAGTACATTTAATTTTTAGCAAATTTCTCTTAAGGGAAATCAGCTATTGAGGTCGTACTCATGACGCGAGTTTCGAAAAATTTCTTCAAATGTCCATCGATCCTACCCAGGAGATGACGAAAATGAGGTCCGTTCAAAATTATATATATATATATCTATATATCTATATATATATATAAATATATATAGGTATATATATATATATATATATATATATATATATATACAGTTCTATTCGTTCATCTCTTTTAAACACCACAAAAGCACAACCGACTTGGGTTTTATCCTTACTGCCATCAGTATAAATGCATATATCGGCATTATTGTATGGGTTTAAACAAATACTTGGATATAACGACGGGTGGAGCCAGTCCTTATAATGAATATCTCTTTCTATTTCTTCAGGCAGATAGTTCGAGTTGGCTGTTGAGGTTTTCAAAAGAGAGAATTGAGTTACGTACTGCTTTGCAATGAGATCTATTGGTATTAATTTACCTAGTACACATGCTGCGTCATAAGATACTGTTTTAAAACCTTTTATTATTTTTAGGGCCATCAATCTTTGTACTCTCTGTAGTTTTTTTCAAATTGTATTGTCTGTTTAGTCCATGATGCCAGATGTTTAGTCCGTAAGTCAAAGCGGGTAAAATAGCTCCTTTATACATTATATGCAATGCTTGAGATGGGAGTCCCCATTTCAATTTTGAAACTAAGGAGAGGTTATGTATAAGTCTAAGCAGTTTGTTTTGCAGTTGGTCAATATGTGTGTTCCATTTTAATTTTTCATCAAAAATTACTCCCAGATATTTTAATGTAGTTACCCTATTTATTTGTTGACCTTGAATGCGTGTGGTAAGAAGAGGAATTGATCTTTTTTTAGAAAAAATAATGTAATTACATTTGTAATGTAGTTACATTAAATTGGAGTTTGTGCTCTTTTGCCCACATAGAAATACAAATATTCAGACTTGGAAAACTGTGTACCAATAATCAGGCAGAAAAAATTGCAATCTTAAATAGTTTACTGTACATAGACGACAAACAACCTTCAACAAACATCAACATTTACACTGATAGCCACAATTCTTTACAATCACTTCAAAATTATACAATTCATGACCCTTTGACAGAAAAAATCAGACAGTTACTTACAAGACTTAAACAAAATAATATACACATACACTTTTGCTGGATCAAAGGGCATTCGGGAATTTTGGGAAACGATCTCGCTGATTTATCTGCAAAATCAGCGTCAATAGATACCAAAATTCCAGAATGCTACAACAAAATAACAAAATCACACTTAAAAACACAATTACTTACTGACACAATTAACACATGGCAACAGAAATGGAATACGACTATGAAAGGACAACATTTAAAGATATTTATTCCAGACATTAATTGTTCTATACATTTATTCTGTATCTTTAATATTAACCGAGATATTTGCATTTGTATTGTGAGTGTGGTCGACTATGTTCGGGAGTTTCCGCTAGTGTGGCCGTTTCACTAACTATTCGTCGTCGTGAGAATAGGTTACTACTACTGTTATTATTAGGCAGATTTCTCTATTGTAAAACTTCACGTGGAAAATCTGCTTAGTTTACGCAGCCCCTGCGTGACGGACTTTCAATACGATTGGTTTTATACAATGTTTTGATCCGACGTATAGTAACAGAGATATTTCGAATTTTCGAAAATCCCCCTCTAAACCCCCCTTTTACTGATCCGATTTCAGCCATTAACGAACTTCATCTGTCTTTTTACATAAAACGTTTAAATATCTAGTTTGGTAACGATCAAACAAAAATTGCGACCGCCAGAGCGTTAACAGACAAATATATATATATATATATATATATATATATATATATATATATATATGTATATATATATATATATGTGTGTGTGTGTGTGTGTGTGTGTGTGTGTATATATAAATAACTTTGAACGGACCTCATTTTTGTCATCTTCTGGGTAGAATCGATGAACATTTGAAGAAATTTTCGAAAATCGCGTCATGAGTACGACCTCAATAGGTGATTTCCCTTAAGGTAAATCTGCTAAAAAGGCCCAGTGCTTAAAGTAGACAGATTTCTCACGTACTGATGAGACACTCTACTGATTTCATATTACCAGATATTCTCTTTTTCTATAAGCTTCGTAAACTAAGAAGATTTCCCACCTGTTGATACAACACACTATGGCCTCAGAACACAACATATTCCCTATTTCTTTGTTAAAAATAGATGAGTAGAAGAGAGAGATGGGCAATGGGTGGGGGGGGGGGAGTGTTACTGCAGGTTCTGAACAAAAAAGCACGAATTACTCGCAGAATCCTTGATTCAAGAGGGGAAAAAATAGCGCAACAATTGTAGACCATCAAGATTTTAACAAGATTTGTCCTAGAATACTCTACGATCCGACTCATAATAACAATAGCATTTGGAATCCACACTCCTTTAAACCACTACTATTCCTCCTCCGATTTCAACCAATAACAAATATGATCTTTAGTGATGACTGAAACAGTTAAATATTGAGTATGGTATATTTCAAGTAGACCTCTTCGAAAAAAGAACGTAAAATATTAATCTGGCATAATAAATGTCTATTGAGAACAATATTTGGTATTTATGCTTAGAGTAGAGTGGTTCGTGATATAACAGCTTATTGTTAATATGACATGAGTAGAGGTGGAGGTTTTTAAATAGCGGAAATCTAAGAAATACCAAATATCTCGATTAATAATCATGAAAGAGAAAATATGTATATAACTACATTTTAGGTACTTAAATTTGTCCAATCTTTCTTATAATAACGGATGTATTTCAAATTTTCTAAGTTTCCCTCTAAACCTCTTCCTCCCTTTGGCCCGATTTCTGCCATTAACCAACTACATATATCATTTCAATAAAACGATTTAATGTCGAGTTTCATAACGATTAAACGAAAATTGCGGCCGCTAGAGAGTTAAAAGACAAACATATGTACACACATACACACACAAACAAACACACCACACACACACGTATATATACTTTAGAACGAGCTTTTCTTCATCTCTTGGGCATGGACATTTGAGGAAAGTTCTTTAAAATCGCATAATGTTGTACTCATTAGCCTGGTTTCCCTTAAGGGAAATCTGCTAAAAGTACGTCACACAGGAGCGGCATAAACCAAGCAGATTTCCCACGTGCTGGTATGACCCACTACTGATCTCGTCTCACCATATATTGTCAATTTCTAAATAAAAAGTCTATCACGCAGGGGCTGCGTAAACTAAGCAGATTTCCCACGTGTTGTTTTACAATAGAGAAATTTCACGAGAGCCGAGCATATAAGGAGACGGCCGAACTAGCTTTTGGCGGGAAAGTTACTCGTCCGTTAGGCGCCCAGATTCAATAAAAATGCAAATATCTCTATTAATATTCAAGATAGAGAATAGATGTAAATTTAATTTATTTATAGTAAATTTAATTTGCAATAAGATTGACTCTGTACAATTTTTCGATCCGACGTATAGTAACGGAGATATTTCGAATTTTCGAGAATCCTCCCGTCTCAACCCCCCCCCTCCCACGGGTCCGATTTCAGCCGTTAACGAACTTGATCTTTCTTTTTACATAAAACGACTAAATATCGAGTTTGTTAACGATCAAACAAAATATACGACCGCTAGAGCGGTAACAGACAAATATATGTGTCTATATATATATACAGTTTTGAACGGACCTCATTTTCGTCATTTACTAGGCAGGATCGATGTACATTTGAAGAAAAATTTCGAAAATTCCGTCATGAGTACAACCTCAATAGCTGATTTCCCTTCAGGGAAATCTGCTAAAATGACATGTGTAGATGTTGGGGTTTACTGAAACCACGAAAGTACGAATAACTTGCTTAATGTTTCAGCTGCGAATAAATAATTAGATCAAGAACTGTAGAGCATCTCTCGTTCAACAGGATTTGCCCTATAGCATTTTTCGATCCGAATCTTATTAATGAGTTTTGAATTCTCGAATTCCCACTCCCCCTAGACTCTTCCATCTCTCCCTGTTTCACGTCCGATTTCAGTCACTAACAAATATGATCTTTAGTGATGAAATTTTATTCCAGTATTCTATAAACCAAATAAACTTTTCCGTGTTTAAAACGTAAATTATTAATTTTTTACGTCTTGAGGCAAGGTATTTGCATGTATCTAGAGAAGATCTGTTGAAACCATTATTTGGCATTTTAGCTTTGAATAAAATATTTGATGACATAATAGCTGATTGCTAATAAGGTTTACTGGCGGTTGAAAATTTAAAAAAGTGCCAACATCTCAATTAATATTCAAGATAAAACAAAAATGAAATTAACAAGATTTATAGGCGATAAAATTTTCACTACGATACAAAGTTTAAAACCAAACTATCGACTTGGAGATTTAGCATCACCATGTTGAATTAAATAGATAGAAAGGGTTAATTAATTACAGACGATTTCGTGGGATCAGTTACCATAATCCTAGCATCTAAAAATAAGTTGGGTAGAGATCTGAAGAAATGTTTGAAAAATAACTTTATAAGCACACCCTCAGAGGTATTTTCCTTAAGGGAAATGTGGTTATAAAATAAAATTCTTTTGGTTTAAATGGTGGGGGAGATAAACGTGTAATATAAGTATCTCTTTTGAAGATGAAGACAGCAGAGATGAAAAAAAAGAAACTGAAATTGAATTAAAGAACGCTAAGGTACAAAAGGACGATATTTCTTCTCGAATATGAATATTTTTTATGCCATTCATACATTTTTTTTTAAGGAGATGGTTTTAGAACCACGTACTCCGAAGTTAGGAACGACAATCTGTCCCTAGGTACCTGTAATAACAATAACTCGATGCCTATTTACATACCGATATTTAAAATTAATTGTGATACTAAAAAAAGTCCGTCACGCAGGGGCTGCGTAAACTAAGCAGATTTCCCACGTGAAGTTTTCCAATAGAGAAATCTGCCTAATAACAACTGTAGTAGTAAGAAACCTCTAAACCTAAAACATTATTTAGGGCGTAATAACCCAGTAGTTTCTAGCCCCAAAAAACAGTTAACCTTACCTATTCACGAGGGACGAATAGTTATGGAAATGGCCACCAGAGATCTCGGCGGAAAGTCCGAACATAGCCTACTGGCCACCACACGGAGAATACAAATGCAAATATCTCGGTTAATATTCAAGATACAGAATAAATGTATAGAACATTATTTATAGTAAATTTAATTTGCAATAAGATTGGTTCTATACAATTTTACGATCCGATGCATAATAACGGAGATATTTCGAATTTTTGAAAATCCCCCCCTCTAAACCCCCCCTCCCACTGGTCCGATTTCAGCCGTTAACGAACTTGATCTTCCTTTTTACATGAAACGATTAAATACCGAGTTTGGTGACGATTAAACAAAAATTGCGACCACTAGAGTGTTAACAGACAAATATATATATATATATATGTCTATATATATATATATATATATATATATATATATATATATAGATATATATATATATATATATATATATATATATATATATATATATATATATAGTTTTGAACGGACCTCATTTTCGTCATCTCCTGGGTAGGATCGATGGACATTTGAAGAAATATTTCGAAAATCGCGTCATGAGTACGACCTCAATAGCTGATTTCCCTTAAGGGAAATCTGCTAAAAGTCCGCCGCACGCAGCGGATGTGAAAACTAAGCAGATTTTCCACGGGAAGATTTACAACAGATAAATCTACATATTGGTAACAATATAGTGAAAGTTAAGGGAATAAATACAAACGGTAATAAAAAATCATTCAGTCAATTTACAAGTTAATAATATCTACAACGGAAAGCGTCTGAATTGTAAACAAAAAGGGCAGCCAACTTAGATGCCCTGAATAGATAGAATTACTCTAGACTGGAAAGATGAACAATTAATGAAATATATCTGAATATAACATATTAATTTTATTGAAAACTATTTACTATAGCTAGTGGAGTAATTTGAAATGAATCAGAATAATTTGTTTCTTAATCACTCAGATTTTAGTAAACCAAGAAAAAAAGGTGGTGGGGTCAACAGAACATATTTGTTTGTATCTCATATAATAAGGGTTTGTTGAAAACAATATTTGGTATTAAACCTTGTTATGAAATGGTTCATGATATAACATTATTAATATGACACTAGTAGAAGTGGTGGTTTAATGAATGCGAAAAACTATAAAATACAAATATCTCAGTTAATACTCATTATATGGAAAATATGTATAGAACAATATTTATAGTAAATTTAATTTTCAATAAGATTGTTGTTGTAAAATTATTCGGTCCGACGTATAGTAATGGAAATATTTACGAGTTTTTAAAATTTCGTCCCTCTAACCCCCCCCCCCCACCCCCGTGTCCGATTTTAGCCGTTAACGAACTTGATCTTTCTTATTACATAAAACGACTAAATATCGAGTTTGGTAAAGATTAAACAATAATTGTGCCCGCTAGAGCGGCAACAGACTAGTGTATAAATATACGGTTTAGAACGGACCTCAGTTTCGTCATCTCCAAGTCAGGATCGATGAACATTTGAAGAATTTTTTTCTAAAATCGACCTTAAGGGCAATCTGCTAAAAGAATGAAATAACAAATTTAATAGTGACATGAAAAGCAATAATTTAGGTAAAAGAAATGAAATATACTTGAAAAGTCATAATTATTAAATTTAGTCATTTAGTGGACAATAGCACTAAAAATTGACATAAACATTACCTATTTGTTATAAAAGAGTTTCATTAATATCGGTGAAGTGATCTGGTCGTAGTGGGGAGCTACAAGGTTAATTCTTTTGAAGAGCTAATACTTTATAAAAAGATGTGCCATTTCTAGCTTACAATAAATGTAGGGAAGTATGATTTGCAGGCTATTATGTAGTAATGGTTCAGAAATCGCATAACGTCGGAATGAGTGCATCAGTAGAGTTCAGCCCGGTAGCATCTATTTAGGGACCCCATACGCTCTGAGGATCAGAATGAAATTCCCGAAAAGCGCTAAGCGTTTGTAAAAGTAAGTTGAGAGGAACCACGAAAGTGTTTCTGATTAATCTGAATATATATTAGTATTATATACATACATAAAAAATAGAAATGTTGTATTAAATATAAACTGTTATTTATTAAAGCCCACTTTGTGCAAAAATCGCTAATAGGTCATCTACCTTTTCCTAGCCAGAATGGGACTTAGGACCTAATTAATGAGTTCGTTACTAAATAAATTCATATTACTCAGGCGGGAATCGAACTCGCCACTCTTGGTTTACCACCCGAGATTAAGACCAACGTCGTAACTCACATGGCTAAGCCACCTACCCCTAAGGTAAATATAAAGATACTTATTGTTACCCTTAATATTTATATTATATTAGTTAATTATGTATATATTAAACAGTATTAAGTGCATACACTTGTTTTTAAATTATTTGTTCCGATGCTAATGAAGGCAAGGGTTGAATATTAATGGCAGGCTCACCTTATGTGGTTTTAATAAATAGTAATAACGTATTAATTTCTTATTATTTACGATAACATTTTTCCAATGAATAAAATTGCTTATTACAATTCCCCAATAAACAGAGTATTGCCATCTATCAACAAAAGTTGTTACATTGGTATGAGCTGGAGTCAATGTAGTGGAATCCGACCTACAATTAGTGATGGAATATAATCCTGACAATAATCCTCAGGATCTATTGTTGCAGTCAAAACAATGCGTGCATTTGTACTCTTGATAGATGCGTAACTGGAATTATTTGGATGGAATGATCCAAATTTAGGAATTTATCGATACGACATTTGGAGTATTGTTACAGCAAATAGTTTTGCTCCGTTTGCGTGAAAGAATGTGGGACGTTTGCGGAAATTATCACAAATCATTTCAAACGGATTGTGATTATTAAATAACTGATAGCTCAATGTATATAAACACTAAAAACATGTAGTGAATTAAACAATTTGCATATACAAAGAGTGAAAAGTTTAAAAATAGATTTTTGTTATCTCTGTAAGTAGTATTTTTATATTCCTTCAAGAATTTAAATTAATTGGATTTTACACGATGAATGTAAACAAATAGCCTCCACGCAGGGGTTGCGTAAACATAGTTGGTTTCCCATTTTCAGTGAAAACGAACTGAAGACTTTATATCTGTTTTAATGTCCTCTATCCGTATCAATTAGAACACTGCGCATAGAATTCATGAAATTTGATTTTTAGCTTCATTAAAAAGTGCATGATGAGAATTTGGAGATTACAGTACGATAGAAACAGAGCAATACACAAACCCTTGCTTTGAACTACTAAAATAATAATTTAATAAAATAACTGATGATTGTTTGCGATATATTTAACGATCAGACACTAAATGAAGGAGAAACTGGCACGAGAAATTTGCCTCATTTCTTTCATTCAAGTCCGAATGATTTCGATTAATTGGTTTAGATGTGGGAGGAATTACGAAAATTCGAAATATCTCCGTTAATACAAGTCGGATCGAAAAATTGTATAAAGACAATCTTATTGCAAATTTAGTATTCTATAAATAATATTCTATACATTTATTCTCTATCTTGAACATTAACCGAGATATTTGTAGTTTTCAGTTTTCGTCCTTCTGGAAACCCCCACTGGTACTCATGTTACATTAAAAATACACTGATATATAATAAACCACATTACTTGAAGTTTTATTACCAAATATTGCATTCAAAAGACCTTTATTATGCGAGATACATGCAAAAATGTTCTTGTGTCCCCCCCCCTCCGTCTTAAGTTCTTGGGCTACTAAAATTTGATTGATTGAGATAAAAAGTATTCTGATTCATTATAAATTACAGTAATATATATAGTAAATAGATTTCAATAAGATTAATATGTTATATTCTGATATATTTCAGTAATTTCATCTGCTTATGCCCACGATAGCAAGCTGTGAGGAAAGAGTTCAACATCTCATCACAAGGAAGCGTCGCTGACTTCCTGCAGATCACATCCCTCGACAAACTGAATAATATCTGCAAGTACCTTTTCGAAGCAATAACACTAAGGGTATCGAGATTACAGGGAGCGCAGAGGAAGAAACACGATAAGAAGGTGTAATTTCTCATATCAGCTCTTCACTAAATACTTATACATTTAAAATTCAAGTATATATAAATATAATGTATAATAAATATATAAGTATTATTCTTATTATTTTGTATTATATTTTGTTTAAAAATATTGCACTCTGTAAGACAAATAAGTCAAATAAATTATTATTCTATTCTATTAGCAGATTTCCCTGCAGGGAAATCAGCAATTGAGGTAGTACTCATGACGCGATTTTCGAAAAATGTCTTCAAATGTCCATCGATCCAACCCAGGAGATGACGAAAATGAGGTCCGTTCAGAACTATATATATATATATATATATATATATATATATATATATATATATATATATATATATATATCTATATACACAGTGTCCACAAACCAAACGGCCAAACATTAGGGATCGATAGAGGATCGAAAAACTAAAACAAAAAGTCCTCTGGCATATGCCTCGTTTTCGCTTCGTTTTCGAGAAAATCACAAAAAACTAAAAATAGTTGTGGAAAAACTAGTTGAGGCCAATGGAAGAGCGGATTTTATTCCTTGAATGAATTTTAGCAATAAATGTTATTCCAATACAATTATTGTATTCTAATCTTATACTAACAGAAAGGTAATTGAAAAAAGATATATTTTTTATTAAGAAAAAATAATAAATACTTTTTAGTTCAAATATTCATAGTATAAAAAAAAATTACCTATTTAAAGTAGATAACATTATGAACAATAACTGAAGATTAAAAAATAAAAAAAGATTACAAATTTAGAAAATTAATAAAATAATTAAATATTCTTACTTGGAAAACATAAATGTTTCAGTTTTTATATGGGTCTACCTTAGTGAGAAAAAAAAAAACCTAAAAATTTTGAAGGTTTTACCTTCTCTAAAATTACATCGTTAATTTCTAAAGCGTCAACGTAAATGTTATTCCAAGTGCTGGCCTCTCGCTGCAATACACGCATCACATCGCGTACTCACAGATCGCACTGCATCTAAACATTGTTCTGCGGTGAGCTGGTTGCAAACCATTCTGATGCATTCGATGAGGTCATCCCTTGTGCGGACGGGCTCTCGGTAGACATTTTCTTTCACGTATCCCCACACGAAGAAATCTAGTGGCGTGAGGTCCGGAGACCGGGGAGGCCAAGGCACCGGCCCACCTCGTCCTATCCAGCGACCTGGGTAGTTGATGTCCAACCAGTCTCGTACGGCCCTTCCGTAATGTGCAGGACAACCATCGAGTTGAAACCAGCTCTCAAGCCTTGTTTCCAAAGGGATATCTTCCTAAAGTGCCCGTAAGTCATTCTCCAGGAATAGTTGATAACTTTCAGCGTGAAGTCGAGCAGGTAAAAATACGGGACCTATTATGCGATTATAACAAAGACCGACCCACACGTTTACTGAAAACTCATGCTGGTAGTGAAATTCTCTAACAGCGCGGGGATTTTCATGTGCCCAAAGGTGGTAGTTTCTTTGATTGAATATGCCCGCACGTGTAAAAGTCGCTTCGTCCGGCCAGGATACTTTCGAACATAAGTTTACATCGTTTTGCAATTATTCTTTGTACCAATTACAAAAATTTAATCGGCGGGGATAATCAGCGGGTATTAAATTTTGTACCTTTTGTACATGTTAAGCATGCCTGCGGTCAACCCTTAATGTGCGCCAAATGGTTGTCTTTGGTATGCTTAGAACTGAAGCAGCTCTCCGGACGCTCGTGCCAAGGTTGGTATTGATGTGCCTCAGTATCCTCTCCCTCCGCCTCAGGTCGGCTTCCATCAGAGCCTGCATACGGTTTCCACGACGATTACATGAGAAGGACCCAGTCTCTCGAAGCCTTCTGAAAAACACCTCTGTGTGGGGTTTCTCGGTCAGTAAACCGTCTGCGATATTCCCGAACTGCCTGACGTGCATTGCCATCGCAGAATCCGTAGACGTAGACTATGTCCGCGTATTCAGCGTTGGTAAATCTAGCCATATTTGTTGACTTCACTGAACAGTACTAGCAACACCACTAATGTGAGAATGCGAGGCTGGATTCCCCCCAAAAAGGATTAAAATGATAGTAAACATTTTAATCCTTTCTTTTTAAGTTTAAACACTCAACCTAGACGTTTTATTGATAAGGAAATCGTGAGAATATTCATGTTTTCTAAATTTACTCCTCGTAAATTAAAAAATAAAGCTTACTCAAAAAGCCAATGGTTTTTTGTAATTTAAATACATTATTAAAAAAAAATACACTTTTTGCACAACTATTTTCAGTTTTTTGTGATTTTCTCAAAAACGAAGCGAAAACGAGGCATATGCCAGAGGACTTTTTTTTTTAGTTTTTCGATCCTCTATCGATCTCTGAAGTTTGGCCGTTTGGTTTGGGGACACCATGTATATATATATTTGTCTGTTAACACTCTAGCGGTCGCAATTTTTGTTTAATCGTCACCAAACTCGGAATTTGATCGTTTCATGTAAAAATAAAGGTCAAGTTCGTTAACGGCTGAAATCGGACCAGTGGGAGTGGGGGTTTAGAGGGGGGGGGGGATTTTCGAAAATTCGAAATATCTCCGTTACTATACGTCGGATCAAAAATTTGTATAAAACTAATCTTATTGCAAATTAAATTTACTCTGAATATTGTTATATACATTTATTCTTGAATATTAACCGAGATATTTGCATTTTTATTAAGTGTAACGGACGAGCTATGGTTCCCGCCGAAAGCTGGTTCGTCCGTTTCCGTAACTGATCGGCACTCATATGGAGATTTCCCTATTGTATAACTTTCCGTGGGAAATCTGCTTAGTTTACGCAGCCCCTGCGTGACTGACTTTTTTTATATTTCAGTAATTGTTTTTCTTTCTTGTACTTTGTTGGCAGACCTGTTTGTTAACATTTCAGACGCCTCCCGTCAGGAGGCTGAGAATGTTTTTTATTGCCGATTGCATTTATTCACGGTAGTGTTGTGATACCAGTTTGAATATTTATCTATTGTTAAACTTCACGAGGGAAATCTGCTTAGTTAGACTTTTTCGTTACAGCCTTCTCCAGAAATCGGAATTACCGTATGTCTGCGGACTTGGGCTACTTGAGCCTGAAGAAGTATACGGCACCTCTTCCAGCAGCTGAGGGATGATTTAAAAAATGTTGCCGTCCATGGGGGAGATATTAAGAGTTATGAGGGAGAGGAAGGGGGGAGGCCTAGTGAAAAATGCCGTCATTAGGGGCTCGAGAGGAAACACTACAGGTTTTTCACCGAACGGATCGACTTTTTTCACGCGAGCCATCACCTTCAGGGACAGCTTCCCGGGGCGGGAGACTTCTGACGAGGATTGATGAATTATACTGGCCCAGCGATAATTCCCTTAAGCGCAAAATTATAAAAGAGGATGCGGTTTTCTTTATGCTAATGAACAAAAAAAACATTGGGATACGTAATCTTAAGAGCTATTGTGAATGGTGAGAAATATAGATATTGGTAGACTACCTTAACATAGTATTCCACGGCAGTGTTTGTTGGAAGTGAAGAATATATTTACTTGGAGAAAGAAAACCACAAATCCAATTCTTCACACATTTTATTATCTTCAAAATTTGTTCAAAAACTAACAAATTATGGAAAAAGATACTGTAGCAGTATTTGTCAAGTCTCCTGGCAAGTTGTGGTCGATCTGGTTGAAAAATTCTGGTGCGCAGGGGCTGCAGCATTCCCACATGTTGGGGGAGGGGTACTGATGGACGAAATAAAAGTCGGCCACGCATGGCCTGCGTTAACTAAGCAGATTTCACACTTGCGTCACGCATTTGAAATTATCTCAAGGCGTTAAAGTTCAATGAGAACAATATTTGTTAGTTAGCTTTCAAATAAAGTGCTACATAATATAACGGCTTATTGTTAATATGGCATGAGTAGAAGTGGGGGTTTATTGAATGCCGAAAACTAAAAAAATACGAATATCTCTGCTAATATTAAAGATAATGAAAGAATGTTCAAAATAGCATTTATAGAACATACATCTTCAACAAGATTGGCGCCATACAATTTTTCCATCCAACGCATAATAAGGGAGATATTAAGATTTTTCGAAATTCCTCCTCTCTAAACCCCCTCCCCTCCACCCAGTCCGATTTCAGCTATTAACGAACTTGATCTTTCTTATCTCTCTTACATAAAACACATATACATCAAGTTTGGTAACGATTAAACAAACATTGCGACCTCTAGAGCGTCAATAGACACACAAACACACATACACATATATACATATATATATATATATATATATATATATATATATATATATATATATATATATCATTTTGAAGGTACCTCATTTTCGTCATCTACTACTTGGATCGATGGACATTTGAAGATATTTTTCGAAAATCACGTCATCAATACATGCGTAGAAAAAATGCGTAGAACAAACATTGTACAGCTTGAATAATTTAATAAGATTGATTCTATTACATTTTACGATCCTGCTAATAATAACGGAGGTATTTTGAATTTTCAAATCCCCTCTACTCTAAACCCCCTAGCTCAGGTTGGCCATGCGAGTTAAAGCGTTGACCTTTATCTCACATGGTAAACCTAGAGTGGCGAGTTCGATTCTTGCCTGGGAAAAGGAAATTATTTAGTGACGAAATTCATTAAATAACGTCCTAAAATCCCATCCTGGATAGAAAAGGGTGGTAACCTGTAGATAACCCGTCCCAATTAGCCTAAGTTGCAAAAAGTGGACGTTAATAAATAATAATAATAATAATAATCTAAACCCCCTATTCCTGGCCCTTTCCTGCCAATCACAAATATGATCTTTATAATTGAATAAAACTGTTAAATGTCGAGTATAGTATAGATCAAATGAACATCTTCGATACAAGGACGTAAAACCTATTAAGGTTACATGCAGTACCTATTGAGGTTACATGCAGTACCTATTTAGGTTACAGTTATCAATTATGATGACTTCATAGTACAACGAATTCTCATGCATCTCGCATAATAAAGGTCTCGTGCAAACAATATTTGGTGTTTAGGCTTAGAATAAAGTGGTTCATATTATAACAGCTTATTGTTAGTAAGACTTGAGTATGACTGGAGACGGCTGAAAACTAAAAATTCCAAAACTCTCGTTTAATATTAATCTTAGAAAAAATATGTATACAACGACATTACATAGACAGTTAAATTTTCAATAAGATTCGTTCTATACGCTTTTTCTATCCGACGTAAAATAACGGAGAAATTTTGAATTTTCGCTCCCACTTCTCCAACAGATTCCCCTTTAGTCGCTAGGAAGTAAAAGATCTTTTGATAGGTTCAAAGATTTTGAAAAAAAAAAAAAATTCTACATGCAAATAATAACATACGTTCATTTTGTTACGATTCTACCAGAGACGCACTATTCTCTTCATTATTAGCACATTTCCCTTAACATATTCCCCAGGTATTGGGGTCGTACCTGGATGATTAGCTACTCAGAATTTATCTGATCTCCATTCGCTATGTTTTCATTGTTAATTTCATTATAATTACCGTAAAACACCCCCAACTTTGTGACACTCAAGATTTTGGGCATACAGAGCACTCTAGCGGCTCTGGATTAATCTTAAGATCCGAAATAAATCCGAGAGGTTGCGGCACCTGTTTGTAAGGAGGGGAAAGAATTTTGGTTATAATTGCTAAATTTGGTAAAAGGTAAGACTTTTATTTCCATTATTTATCAAATTGAATGTGTAGAATCTAAAAAAAAAGGCAATACAACAATGTGACAGATCCAGTTTGGGTGAGTATTCTATGTAAAAAAGTCCGTCACGCAGGGGCTGTGTAAACTAAACAGATTTCCCACGTGTAGTTTTACAATAGAGAAATTTCCGAGAGAGCTGAAGAGTTAAGAAAACGGCCGACCTAGCTTTTGGCGGGAAACTCACTCTCATCCGTTAGCAGCCCCAATTTCATAAAATTGCAAATATCTCGGTTAATATGCAAGATGGAGAATAAATGTATATAACAATTTTTATAGTACATTCAATTTTCAATAAGATTGATTCTATATACGTTTTCGATCCGACGTATAGTAACGGAGATATTTCGAATTTTCAAAAAACCTCCCCTCTAAACCCCCCCTCCCTCTTGTCCGATTTAAGCCATTAACGAACTTGATCTTTCTATTTACATAAAACGACTAAATATCGAGTTTGGTAACGATCAAACAAAAATTGCGACCGCTAGAGCGGTAACAGACAAATATATATATATATATATATATATATATATATATATATATATATATATATACAGTTTTGAACGGACCTCATTTTCGTCATCTACTAGGTAGGATCGATGGACATTTGAAGAAAAATGTTAAAAATTCCGTCATGAGTACAACCTCAATAGCTGATTTCCCTCAAGGGAAATCTGCTAAAAGAGGTGTCACATTGTTGGGCAACTCCGGTTCTAACAATGTGACAAGAAAAAAAATGCCCCCTCCTTTCCTATAAGGGGTAGGGGTAGTTAAAATATGGCGTTCGAAAGATGAGAAGTGTAACTATGTTCAGTAAAATCCCCAAATTTCTATGTGAAACATTAAGGGAGTTAGATTGAAAAAAATAAAAAAAATGTCACAAAGTTAGGGAGTTTTACGGTATATAATTTTATTTTTTAAATACATATTTTCCCTTTTGTTATTCCATTATTAAATTTATTGATTTTTATATCGTCTTTTATTTTAATTATTCTAGATTATATTTCATCCCCCCCTTTCAATTAACCAAAGACAAACAATTGTGAAGAATACATAAATGAACACCAGTTTATGTTTTTATCACAATATTTCCCTGAGATTTCTGAGATACAAACATTTATCCAAAATGATCCAATTTTTTTCCTCTTATCTATTAGCTCCCTTGGTCTATTATTATGGAACTGCCAGGTGATTCCATTCAAAATGAAATTATTTAGTAACGTCCAATTTTTGCAACTAAGGCTAATTGGGACGGTTTATCTTCAGGTTACCACCCTTTTCGAACCAGGGTGGTCTAAAGATTTTATTTAATGAATTCCGTTACTAAATCAATTGCTTGGGCCTGACGGGAATCGAACTCGCCACTCTTGGTTTACCATGTGAGAGATTTCCATTCAATCTAGTTCATTAATTGCATATGTTGTTTTCATTTTCAAAAATTATAACAATAACAATAATTTTTGAAGAAAAGAAAGCTTTTGGGGCTGATTATTATCTAGGAATACACCAAGGTTGTCTAGTTCGGCTAACAAGTATGAAAAAGAAAACAGACTGAAAACAAAGATCCCTCAAGCTAAACTCTGACTATTGAAGTCTCTAACAAGCCGGAAGGTTGATCCTCTAAACTAGCATAATGCTGCATTAATGCAGAGCAAGAAGGCACTATTGATATTTCCATACTTTCAGAATTACCTACTACATACAGTTCCTAATTGGGCAAGTTCTGGAGAGTATCCACGACTCGGCTCATGAATTGAAAGGAGTGCTCGAAGCAATGGTTTCCCGAAGTTCGACGACTAGTTTGTGCCTTGGAGCATAACAATGAGGAGGTATGGCGGGGGAGGGACAGAGACAAGAGGGATGACGGTGGTTATAAGCTGTGGTAAATATGTAACCAGGCCCTGGGAAGGGACGTGCTCAAGCATAGCAACCACTCTAATGTTCTCTCTAGCATCATCTTGTGTGTTAACTCATGTCATCTCCCTCCTTCTCTTCATATACACCAATACACCATCAATCCTCTCTCTCTCTCTCTCTCTCTCTCTCTCTCTCTCTCTCTCTCTCTCTCTCTCTCTCTCTCTCTCTCTCTCTCTCTCTCTCTCTCTCTCTCTCTCTCTCTCTCTCTCTCTCTCTCTCTCTCTCTTTTTTTTTGGCGTCTGTTGCAAGCTGCAATATTGCCATATTTGGGCTGGGATAGGATCGGATAGGGTGCTAGGTTTGTTTATTTTTATTTTTCTCCTTCTGCCATTTTTTAATGAAGTCATTGAGTGCCCGGAAACTAGCTTCATCTTTAACGAGCTCTTCTATGCCTGGGTTGTAATTATATGAGTCCCTGAACATCCTACATCTTGCTCCATCCTATACGGTGCACTCCATCAGCACGTGTTCTGCAGTTTCACTTGGGTGCCCGCAAGAGCAGCGTGGTGATTCTCTCCTCTTTAACCTGTAGAGGTAGTGGTTGAAATCACCGTGCCCAGAGAGAAACTGTGTGAGGAGGTATCCTGGGCTCAGCTATGCTCTATCAAGCCTTGCCTTGATTGTTGGGAAGAATGTTTTGGTGTGGGCTCCTTTTTCGGTTTCCTGCTATCTTTTCTCCCATTCCCTTATAACTAGTTCATGGAGGGCTTCTTTTAAAGCTTGTTTAAGCTCATGGTTACCACTGATACTGCTCTGAATTTCCTGAACTAGCATTCGGAGTGCCTGGGTTGCAAAAGTCGGCATTTCCCATCCTTTTAGAGCTGTCCACATAACCAAATTGGCCATGAACAGAAGATCAATGGGTGGGGTTCCTGGTATTACGTTAAGTGCATCGCTTGAGATTGTTCTGTAAGCCTTCGTGGTTCTCAAGTTTAAGGTCCTTTGCAACCTCAAGAGGGCAGCCATGTGACCCTTTTTCGCTAGCACTCCCCATCTAGGTGCTGCATAAATGATCACAGCCAATGCGCAAGCGTGATAGATCTGCTGTGATGCATGGAATGTGATACCCTACGTGTTTCTCGCAAGTAAGGCCAGAATGTTTATGACGTCGTTTATCTTGGGTTGCAACGCCGTGATGTTATAACCATCCCTGAGCCCAGAGCAACTCCCAAGTAAGTCACCGCATCCTTAAAGATTAATTGAGATCCACCAACTGCTACTCCAGGAGGATGTGCCCTGTCGAATTTACCTCTCATGATTAGCGCCGCAGTCTTGTCGAGTGCCAATTTCATTTTGACTTTGATACACCACCTTTCAACGACTTCGACAGCTCTTGTTGTATCTGACTGAACTAGCCTCTTTGTGTCGGCTCTGATCACGACCGCTAGGTCCTCAACGTAGGCAATCGCACTTATACCTTCCTCCTCTAGCTCCCTGAGCAAGACGTCAATGAGCAGAGTCCATAGTGTGGGTCCCAAGATTGATCCCTGAGGGCATCCTTTAGTTATCTTGTACGGTGGCTCAGAAACGCTCTGTGTGATAAGGCGTGCATACCTGCCATCGAGGAATCTACTGAGCAGCGCAAATACATTACTGGGGGGTTCTAACTTTTGTAGAGCTGCTAGCACTGCTGGCCATCAGGCGTTGTCGTATGCTCCAGCCACGTCCATAAAGACCGCGAAGGCGTATTTGGGTCGGCCTCTTTTGCTCTCTTCCAATAATAGGTGGATTGCGTCCGTAGTCGATCGGCCTCGGATGCCTCCAAATTGCCTTGCGCTAATTTTACTCTCCACCTGCGGTCTTATGAAGTTTCTGATCAAAGTCTCTAGTACTTTTCCCGGAACTGGTAGTACTCAAATAGGCCAGTAGCTTTTGGGGAGAGAGATATCACGTGGTCCTCTTTTCTTAAATAACATTACCTCGACTACCTTCCATATTTTAGGGAAAAAACCTGTGTTAAGGCAGGTATTGAAAACTGCTAGCATTTGAGACCCAATCACTTTTAGTGCAGCCTGGAGCATTTTATAACGTATTCCATCACTCGATGGTGCACTGTTGGGTTTCTTTGGATCCATTGCGAGCGCGAGGTCAATTAGATCCCATTCCGGTGCGAGCCCTGACCCAGGAGGAAGTCTCATCCCTTTGCGTATCTCTCTCTGGTCACTGGTGTCACTGCTTGGGTCATCTGCCCCGAAAAGGCCCTCCAGCATGTTCCGGTTTGATGTCGGAATGTCCCGCGGGTACAGTTGAGCAGATGAAACTGCCGGATTCGCGAACCGGTTTTCTGCAGGCCTTTTAGCAACTCTATATGCTGCTCCCCATGGGCCATCTGCAGATGATCTCAAAACGAACTCATCCCAATTGTTTTTCTTGGCCATCGCTATCTTCTTGGCAAATGATTTTTTGAGGGACTTATAAATAGCCCATTTCATTTCTTTGTACGCGCCGTCTGGGCATCTTTGGAAGGCTTTTCTAGCACTTGACAAAACTCTCCTAGCGGCCGTCAGTTCCTGTGTCCACCAGGGGTTACACCTCCTCGTGCAAGGCCCTTTCCTATTCCGAGGCAGTCCTTCATCGGCGGCTTCTGTAATGGCCTGTTGAAGTTGCACAGCCATATTTTCAACTATCTGCACGTTGTTATTAAAGGCAAGGCCCTCTGTTTTCAAGGTAACCCCATGCCTTAAAACCGCATCGGAGAAGGAGTCCCAACGAATATTCTTGTACGCGTACCTTATATGTTCTGGGCCTTCTACAGGACTTATTTTACCTGCCATAACTTCAAAATATATTGTAGCGTGGTCACTATTTGTGGAGTGGTTAACGCGCCATTTGGTTATAGAATTTTTTAAGTCTGGCGTGACTATAGTAAGGTCAATGTGTGAGCTGCCGCTTTTCTATTAAACGTGGGAGGAGACTTCGGGTCATTAACCAGACACAATCCTGCCCGCAGTAGCATCTCCTGTACAACACGCCCTCTTAAATTAGTTCGTTTTGAACCCCAACCAGTATGTCACGCATTAGAGTCCATACACATTATTGTCCTTTTCTTGAAGAACTTTACAGTTTCTTCTATTTTGTCTAAAATCGGACTAAGGGCTTGGCTGGGTGGACAGTAGGCTGAAATTAAATGAAGAGTCTCCGGTTCTCGTCCTATAGTCATGACTGCAATGTTTTCGGTTGTAATGACAGACTTGGGGTAGAGTGGTAGTCTCACTGCAAGCGCCGCTAGGGGTGGCCTGTTTTCTCCAGTGGATGAAATAGCACATCTCACTCCAGGTGTAATTTTCATTAGTTTCCGTCTTGTTACAGCAGGTTCTTGCATAGCTATTATAATGTTGTCACCCATGGCCTCTTTGCAGATTTCTTCAGCAGTTGTGTTATTTTTCTGAAGATTTATTTGGAGCACTTTGAAAACAGATTTTAGCCTGTGTCTAAGATTTGCTGCCATAGCAAGTATTTTTTACTTTACTTGTTATATACACCATGCGCGCTGGGCACCTTGTATAACTTGATGAGTGATTGTGTTGCCTCCGTACGTTTTTGCAATTTACGCAAATCGGGTCCGCGTTTTTATTCGGACAATTTTCCATCCGATGCTCTGGTTGACCACACCATGCACACATTTCATTTTTGCTTTCACACTTAGTTGAAATATGGCCAAACCTTTGACATCTGAAGCATCTGGGCTGATCTATAATCACGAGCAACTATAGTTAAAATTCCTACTCTTATGGTCTCATCCTTAACTTTAGCCCCGGCTTTTGGTCCAACCTCTGCAACCCATTGAGTAGTCTTACCATTCTTGGCTCCATACTTGAGAGCAGCTAGATTTTCATGCTTGGATCGTTCCCGAAAACGTTGTCCTCCTTGCCCAAGATGTTTTCTTTGAGTGGTTTTATAACTTTGTCTTCGCCCCACACATTGGGAAACCAGAAAAAAACATTCTTGGAAGGCGCTTTTCCATTGGAATGCACCGGATGTCTTTGTTTTTAGCTTTAATGAATTGTTCTACTTTATCGGCACATGATTTGTTCTCACTTTAATTAGTAGGTTGCCATTATTGGGCAGTTTAACGCCTTCTATATCATCTCCAAGAGTTTCTGGGTTTATGGCTCCAACTGCTTCAAGGTTATTCTTTGTCCTTCCATCTGAGTCCAACCCTTGGTCTTCTCTACCTATATCCACTTTGATGAGCAGACGCTCTCTTTCCCTCTCTCTCTCCCTCTCTCTCCCTCTCTCTCTCTCTCTCTCTCTCTCTCCCTCTCTCCCTCTCTGTTTCCCTCCCTCCCTGGTGCGCTGACTCTGAAAGTGCACATTGCATAAATTAAAGCACCAGTAGAGGACAAGGCCTTTTTATTGATTCTGACCGGAGGAATTATGATTTCTAGCTCAAGGTCTATTTGCACTATTTCATTTCAAGACTCAGCATCGAGGATGTGATGATCTCGCGTAAGATAATTGCGAAGACAGTGTAAATATAATAAATAATATTGTTACGTTTTTATTACGTTTCTTTTAAGAGTTCTTTTGGATTGCAAAATTAAATACTCGGAAGTTTCACAGTTTTTATCACTGCACAATTTATTTCACAGTGCTCAATACACTTGGTAATTATTCTTAATTACTTCTTACAGTATACACTGATAGCGTCACTGTTCTTCAGATTACACAGTCCAACAATTCACTCACGGTCACTGAAATTCACAACAAGACGGCACTACACTGTCCTTGACTTCGCGGCACTTCACTGTCCTTTACTTCGTGGCACTGCACTGTCCTTTACTTCGCGGCACTTCACTGTTTTAAACACGGCACTAAACTGTTACTTACAGTCACGGCACAACACTGTTCTTTTTTTTAAAAACACTTTACGGCACTGCACTAAGTCGCACTGTAGCACTGATGTGACCATCAAGATCGCTGAGCATAAAACTGACTCGCTCGCTGCAGGCCCTTCTTTATATAGCTTGTCGGCATACATCAAAGGGGAATTGTCTTGATCCCTCGACGTCTGGCTGGAAGGTAGTGGTAGGACCTAAACATTCTGTCGGCTTCTTTGATCTACGTCACACTTTCCAAATAAGCGACTCTCTCTCTCTGAAGGATTATTCATGTATTTAATTTTCGCAACACTGCCGCCCACTTAAGCCTTTTCGTCCCGAATAGGCTCAATATCGCCGTTGCCATACTTGGTTAGGTGACAGTCCTTTCTTGCGTTGTGGGTTGAATAGTAGACCCATTTGTCCTTCCGTAAATTCCTCCGTATTCACTGCTCGACCACACACGCCACCCATCTGGTTACTAGTCACTTTAATGTGGTCCAATATTTCATGACGGTTCGACCTTCCATTGTCGTCCTTAGCCAGAATAGTCCCACCCTTCTCCCCCTGAGTTAACATGGCTAAGTCGTACATCAATGACGCACTCCTCTTCCTCGGCTTTTGTACAATCCTTGTACTCTACTTTGCATGGCCGCCTTGAGAGGACTGGGGCGCCATCGCGTTTTCTCCCTTTCCTATGAACAATAGAAGAGGCTTCTGCTCGACGTGACAATTTCTGGCGTCCGTCGGTACGTAGCTCCTTTGTGGTCTTGCTCTCATGTCCGACATCTAAAGGTATTTCGGTGTTTCGCCACATAATATTTGCTTACCCATGTGCAGGTCAATACCGTGGGCTATCATGAAGTCTACACCGATGATCACTTCATCCATTATGTCAGCGACAACAAAGACATGTTCAGTGCTGAAGTCTTGGCTCTTCCGTAGACTGTGGCTGACTCCCCTGTAGCAGTTCGCAGTCGTACGTTCTCCAACGGTTCCACTGCCCCTTTTACCAAATCGGACCGAATGATGGAGTTATCGCTCCCATGTCCATGGTGAGGACATGCTTCCTCTCGTTGATCAGTCCACGAGCAGTATGTTCTTCTGTCGTATAATGGAAATGGAGATGGTTTTAGGAGCTAGTTCTTGTCCCTCAGTGCGAGCTCGTTCTACTTTAACATTGGCTCTTAAGGCTTCGACGTCAGTCGCCCGTTTGTTGTCCCTCCATGGCGAAATAGATCTCGACAAAAATCAACAAAAATGAAGTTTGAAGTCCTTGTACCCAATCACCATTCCGGTCATTAGGCCTCTCTCTGAGAAAATTGGTAACAGTTGGGAAAAGTAGGCACCAAGACTGCTCACTGGAGCATGAAGACTCTCAAAAATCTATTCCCCTAACCAAAAGATCGGGCGGGCCCCATCAATGAAAAGGTAAAGAGTCTACCGCATATCATACCTTTACTGTGAAGGGGTGTTCTTATGTAGGGCAGAGTGGCCGGAAGATAAAGACGAGGGTCAAAGAGCATTTCACATCACAAGAAAGTGAAATGTAAAAGCAATTGACGAAGGAAAACCACAACCATTGTTTGTTACAGGAGGAGGTGCTACATAAATGAAAGAAAATGGACCGGGATGAGGGGATAGAAATTAAATTGGACCTTTTAACTTCGAAGAGGAGTATTCATATCAATGGTGACGGATGCCCACTAAGGTTTGTGGCGGCAGTGTCGTTAACCCAGCTTGCCAGTCTGCTCCTAAAGCCCCTCAAGTCAACATCCAGGACGTGAGGTAGGTTCCCTCTCTCTTCGTTACTGTTATTTATAATATATTTAAGATATTGCATTCAAGTTTTTTATTCTCTATAACTCAGAGTTTAAATTAAGTGCTTGTGATGTTTATACTTTTTTGAAATGGTTGACTTAAGGATTTGTTTATTTAACTTGAAAGTTGTTTTAATGGGATGTTATCTAGTTATTAGGAATTATATATTGTCTTGCTATAACTAAGATATTATATTTTTTAACACTGTAATAGACATAGGTTTCTTATTGTTTTTGGTGTATCAACAGGACGTTGACGATGGTGCAGTACGTCCTAAGCGCTCTGTCGCTTAAATAAACTGAACATATATATATGTTTAACATAGATATGTTTAACATTTCTTTTAAAAGGAGGAATCTTGGCATTAAAGCCTATTTTAAAGAAGAAGTGAGTTTCAATATTCATTGTCTACTTGTTTCGAAGTAAAAAAAACAAACAAGAGTAGACAGTAAATTTCAGTAAACAAGTAAAAGGGTACCATAACTGGTATCAAATTACATTCTGACAGAGAATTTCGTGTTACTCTCATAAGCGTGACTTGTTGACTTACGTCAATTAGTTGGACACATATTTAGTTGGAAATTGATTTGGTAATTTGACTACAGATTACACAAAGCGGAGGACGTCAATAATAAACTATTTGACTGTGTAGTCTATGAAATACTCAGCCAAAGATAAACAGTGCTTCGCGCGTCAGTTTTGTAATATATGACATTTCTTAATTAGTTAAACGAGAAATTTGCACGTATCCAGACATACTGATTAGTTCGGGGAAACTTTAGTGAATATTGAATAGCACATATAACAGATTCAATCACCGTTCGTTTCTGAAACTAGACCTGACATTCATAAAGCAAACCCTCTATGCATTGAGATTCAAATAGATTAACTGAAATGACAGCAAGGACTTTCAGTACTGGTTCGTGTCAGTGTAGCTCAGATTATAGTAATCTCGCCTTTCTCTACTATATAATACATTTAAGCTATTCCCAGAGCACTATATTTCAATCAGTAATCTGGTATGTTGCAATGACGTTAACTAATCATCCCATTTGACTTTTAGAAATTAATATGGCGACTATATACTGCTATGAAACACTTATATTATTAACATTATAATGTTCCAAAAACATCCTTCACGCAAGGGTGGCTTAAACTAAGCAGATATCTCACATGCTGGTATGACACACCATTGATTCAACTCATAATAATACCGATATTTTGAATTATGGAATCCCCCTATACCTCTGGTTAGATTCCTGGTCCGAGTTTAGCCATTAACGAATATGAACATTAAAAGGCTAAATATTTCCAGATATATACTTAAAGATCAAATAAGCATTTCCGTGTTAAGGCCGGGAATCTACGTAATTACATGGATTTCACACAGGAAAAGTTAAATGAAGATTATATTTGTTATTTGACTTTCGAATAGAGTGGTCAATAATAAAAGGGTTTATTGCTTATGTAACATTCGTAGAAGTGGGGGTTTACTGAAGGTTGAAAACTAGTAAATGCAAATATTTCGGTTAATAAACAAATAGTGAAAATACATATATAAAAAAAAATCTAGAAATTAAATTTTCAATAAGATTGGTGCTGTACACTTTTTCGACCAGACATATAATAACGGAGATATTTCTATTTTTCAAAATTGCTCTCCTCAAAACCTCCACTTGTCCGATTTCAGTCGTTAACGAACTTTGTCCTTATTTTTATAAAATGTTTAAATGCCAAGTTTAGTAATGATCAAAGAAAAATTGGAACCGTTAGACAAGTGTGTGTGTGTGTATATATATATATAGTTTTGAACGGACTTTGTTTCTCATCGGGCAAATCAGCTAAAATGTATTCCATATTCTAATTTTGGAATCAGGCCCACGAAATGATTTAAAATAAATAATAATTATATTATGTCCTTTATATATTTTAATGTTTAATTTTTTCTAACAGCCAATCCATGATTCTTAATCTCCTTCCTACTCATGCCAGTACATTAACGAAATAAGGAATAAATACAAAGAAATTTTAACTGCAACGAACAAACCACTGACGAGTAGTGTATGTTTCTTTGGCTAATTGAAACATTTCTCTATATCTACATAAATGAGAAAGCATGAAGAATAATTGTCAAGTTTAAGCAGGATAATTACTATTTATTTATTTGTGATGTTATTTTTGGAAACAAAACTGCATCTGTGTTAAATACTACATTAGCCTATTAATTTTATAGGCACTGAAGATGCACTTGATGCTCTGAAAATGCACCATGTCTTAATAAACGCATTTTAGAGGAACACAGACCCTATAAAGCCAGTTTGATTGGTTCCAGCTTCATTAGAAAAATTTCAGCCCATAAGTGAACATTTCATTATTAGATTTATAACTTGAAAAGGTAAAAAGTAAAGATATAAGGCCTAAAACTATACCAAGTAACGAAGTATGTTGTCGAAAAAGTATAGTGTGGTTATATAATAACTATCAAGACTTTTATTATATTAACTTGTGTGTGTTCAGAAATATTATAGCTCACCATTGACATCAATGCATCCGATCTGCTTCTTCATGATGCTAGTGTTGATCTGGCACATGTAGCAGCCTCTGTCGCTCTCTCTGATTTGTCGGATATGCAGCCTCCATGTTCTGTCATTGTCGTGGGACACGCTGATCCTACTGTTGTGTGTCACCACTCGGGTGTGCATCGTCAGCACTGTCTGGTCCTCTGCCTTCAGCCAGCCAACCTATCAAAACAATTATGTTGATAATTCCAGATTTAAAAAAAATAATAATGCTGAACTTTAGTATAACTGTAGAAAATAAAATGTTTAATAAAACTGGTTCTTCAATATTTTACCAGATGCCTCGTAATAAAAACGATATTTTGAATTTTCGAATTGCCCTTTTTTAACCCCTCCTCTCATTCTAGGCCTGATTTCAGCCATAAACGAATATGATCTTTAGTGTTGACTGAAACGGTTAAATATCGTGTATGGTATAGATCAAATAAGTATTTTTGAGGCAAGACCGTGAAATCTTAATTTGTGATGTCATCAAACGTCGTATTTACAGTTAGTAAAGGTCACCTCAAAACATCATTTGGTATTTAAACCTCCATTACGGACGTTTTTTGATACATTGGCCAATAGTTAACGGGCTGAAAAATAAATAAAATCAAATAACATTCAAGGTAAAGAAAAAAAATAAATATAACAACACTTACAGGACATTAAATTTGTAATAAAAAGGTTATTAGAATTATTTAATCCGCCATATAATAACGAAGATATTTTACATTTGCGAAATTCCTCCATATAAACCAACCCTACTTCCCCCTCCACTCCCATTCGTCTAGTTTCGGCCATTAAAATGATTTTTAAATCTACACAAAACAGCCCATATTGAACAAATAAAAATGGTTAGCATATATGTACAATTAAACTTAAATACGATTTGACTGGACCTCATTTTCGTTATTTCCATGGTAGATTCGATGGGCATTTCAAAAAAGTTTTGGAAAATTGTGGGAAATCTGGTAGAAAAATACAAATAATTCAATTAATGATCCAGTGAGAGGAAAACCTATTGATTATTAACCGTTGCATATACATATGTCGGCAAGATTAAGATATTCATCATTTTTCGAAGCAATAGTGATAATTTACGATTTTAAATCTTTCTATATCTTAATTTCTTCTAGTCCGGTTTCGGTAATACATTTATTCTACAGATTGGTAGTATCATAAAAAGGGTTTAAATATTTCTTGTGACAATGGTCAGATAATAATATAATAATAAAGAAAACGGATTTAGATCTTCCGTTATAGAAAATTACATTTTCAACAGATTGGACTCATTACAACAGAGATTTTTGAATTTTCGATTCCCCCTTCTCAAAGCCTCCTCCCTCTGTCCTATTTGAGCTGTTAACGAAAATTTTTGTTTTTCATGAATCGCTTATTTATCAAGTTTGGTAACGACAAATCAAAAATTGCGAACGCTAGAGCAATGTGTACTGGTCATTTCAAAATCCCTGCTCACCTACTTTTAGTAGATTTCCCTTAAGGGAAATCAGCTATTGAGGTCGTACTCATGACGCGGTTTTCGAATAATTTCTTCAAATGTCCATCGATCCTACCCAGGAGATGATGAAAATGAGGTCCGCTCAAAATTTTATTTATATATATATATATATATATATATATATATATATATATATTTGTCTGTTAACGCTCTAGCGGTCGCAATTTTTGGTTGATCGTAACGAAACTCAATATTTAACCGTTTTATGTAAAAAGACAGATCAAGTTCGTTAATGGCTGAAATTGGACCAAAGAGACGGGGGATTTAAAGGGGGGATTTTCGAAAATTCGAAATATCTCCGTTATTATGCATCGGATCGAAAAATTGTATAGAATTAATTGCACATTAAATTTACTAAAATATTGTAATATACATTTATTCTCTATCTTGAATATTAACCGAGATATTTGCATTTTTATGAAGTTTGTGGTCGGGTATAGTTCGGATTAGGTCGGCCATTTCCGGCATTTCTCGGCTTAGGTGGAAGCTTCTTCTAACCTTACCTGTCGTTTCTAACCTTTCCTTACCTTCCTTACTTTGTGAGATTTATGCAAATACGTTCTGTTCATCCGCCCCCCCCTTCTTTAGTTCTTGGACTACTAAAATTTGAGTTATTAAAATATAAATTATTCTTACAATTCAGAAGCCGTTTTAGTTGGGAATTTATTTTAATTAACTGGACGATTTCTCATTACCGTTTGTATTTAATCACGGTGGTATTCTGTTACCAGTATGCAGATTTCTCTATTGTAAAACTTCACATGGGAAATCTGCTTAGTTTACACAGCCCCTGCAAGACGGATTTTTTATTCGATGTGTTGCGCCCTGAAAGCATTAATCCCTAAACCACAATAAACTGCTCTTTTTCACAGTTTTAATTATCTCCCGAAGAAGCATTTGGTACAATCCATTGAATGAAGAAACACTTTGTTACATATTGAGCGTTAAATTAATCTGATGAGGCCCTGCTGGTGATTTTAAGTTTTACCAGAGATGACAATGCTTGAACATCTAGCGTGTAATTTTGCTTGAAACTCTAATCCTCAAACTATATTTACGTTTGCAGTCAATTTTCAAAGCCGTGGTCAGAAAGAAACATAGAAACAAAATTTCAAACAGATCTTCATTATTATCTCAAGAAGAAATATGCATACTATCTAAATCATTATTAGTATTTTAATTATAGGCTGGTGCCCACCTATTACTGAGCTTGAGAACTTGTCTTAAACTCCCTATGTACAAGCTTCAACAGTGTCGAAAAATTAAAAAAATATTTCAGAGATTTGAACTCAGCGTTGAAATCCTGGTCGGCCAGCTGATAACAGTTTCAAACGATTTTTGAGAAAGAAAGACAACTTTATTTTGGTTCAATACAACAAAGGTATTATACACAAATTGTTACATTTGTTAAAAAATTAAGATATTTTGGTACAGCCTCGGACGTAGTCGTCCTTCAGTAGTTGCACCTAAATTATAATGGGTGGCTCCACTTGACATCGGAAGGCAGGCAGGATATTTCCTAACAAGTTGTTGAAGGTGAACTGAAAAATGTGCAACCTCCAATTCCCTGTGGATTTGGCTGATCCTAACAAACCAGGGAGCATTTGCCGCAATCCGAAGTACTTTGCTCTGGAAGGACTGGAGTCTCTTTTTGCGTGTGTTGCTGGTGCCCAGCCAGACTGGGCATGCGTATGTTAATATAGGGAGTATGAGTGTTTTGTTAATTAGTGTTACGCAAGTCAGTTTCAGTGGTGTATTTTTATTTATTAACGGGTATATTTGTGCCAGTCGTGTGTGTGCCTGTTGCAATTTTATGTGGATATGATGGCGCCATGTAAGTCGTGTGTCCAAATGTACTCCGAGATAGCGGATGCTCTGGTCCTTCGGAGTCCAAGGAATTGAGTGATGGCCTATTTTCAGTTCAGGAAAATTTTCGTTCTTGAAACGACGAAGAGCAAAATTCTTGGCCTGCGTTTTTTTCGGGGTTCAATGAGAGCTTCCACTTCTTGAATTATCTTGATACCTGGTCAGCTGCTGTTTGGAGATGGAGTGTTTGGGGTATCGTGAGGAGGAGTGTGTCGTCTGCGTATGTAGCAAACACAGAATTTTCCACCTGCGGGATGTCACTGCAGTAAGATGATGTAGAGCAAAGGACTAAGTATGGATCCTTGAAGTACGCCGGCACTGATATCCCGGTTCGTGCTAAGTGTGTTATTTAAGAAGGATGCAATAGCACTATAAAGGTATGCTGGAGTGTTTGGAATTCTAACTTTATGCAGCAGTCCTTCGTGCCATACAGTGTCAAAGGCATTTGAGACATTCAGGAAGAGCTCTGTTGTATACTGTTCATGCTCAATTCCTGGCGTGATGAGTCCCGATACCCTTTGCAGTTGTGGGACGGCAGAATGATGAGGCTTGAAGGCAAATTGATGATGAGGGATGAAGTCCATGAGATGCTTTCTTAGTCTATCATTGACCAGGCGTTATAGAAGAACGATAGAACGATTTTTGATTAATATAAAGAAATATTAGTCTAACGATAGCGTTATGAAAACGAAAAACCGTTGCGCTTTTCTAAACAAAACTAGCCGCCACACATAAACGCTAAGGGTGAACGATAATTTTTATTTTTTATAAATTTGTTTTGAACTTCCTATTTGAGGTGTAAAATCATACAAAATAAATGCCGAGCAACCTACCTTGGATCAGTTAATATAGATTGACCCAGTACTGAAAATGGAATCTTTCTCGCAACGAGGTATTTATTAGCTGAAATATAATTATATATATATATACTAGCTCAGATACCCGGCTTCGCCCGGGAATTCATTTGAGGCTGAATGGTGATGGTATTTTTCAGCAGGCTTTACATTGCACAATATTTTGACATTTACCCGTCCCAGTGTTTAGGATTGATACCCGTCGTTGCCGTGGATTTGCTAATAATAGAATTATTTGTTAGATAAGGCTTCACTGTCTTCGATATTTTTATATTTCCCGTCTCTTATACATGTAAATATGGTGAATTTTTATTTCAGGCCTCCCTTATAACCCCCCTCCCGTTAGAACCTAAAAATGTTAATATAACTTATAATCATGGAAGAATTAATGCTAATTGACATACCGAGCTTTGTTAAGTTCGGTTCAGCCGTTAGTGCCCAATAAAATTGTTGGCTCCCGCTAAAGTTTAAACGTATAACTCATTTATACTTAGGTATACGACAAAAGTGTATATAACAAAAGTTACTCCAAATAACAAAATAAACAACTTTTGTTATGTTTATATTTGCGGAAAAACTAATAGGAAGCGAAATATCGCTATTTTTAATTTCAGACTTCCCTTATAACCCCCACTCCTGCCCGTCCATAGAAATGTTGGTATGGCTTATTATAATAAAGGCCTCACTGCTAATACACATACCGAGTTTTAATTAGTTCGGTTGAGTCTTTTTTGGCAAATAATATTGTTGACTCCCGCTTTAATTTTTAGCGTATAACGCATTTAAACTTCGGTATACGACAAAAGTGTACATAACAAAAGTTACTCTAAATAACAAAATAAACAACTTTTGTTATGTGCATATTTGCCGAAAACCCAATAGAAAACGAAATATCGCTATTTTTAATTTCAGGCTTCCCTTATAACCCCCACTCCTGTTCGCCTCAGAGAAAATTAATATAGCCTAAAGTCTAAGTTGGGTTAGTAGTAATATACATACCAAGTTTCATAAAATTCGGTTCAGCCGTTTATGAGTGAAAAGGTAACAAACAAACAAACAAACAAACAAACAAACAAACATACACGAAAGAAACAAAATGCAGATATGGTGTCTATGACATGTGAAACGAAAAGTTATCGTGAAATTTCGCAAAAAAAATCAATGTACAGACAGAGGTTACAATTTTATATATATATATATATATATATATATATATATATATATATATATAAAATTGTAACCTCTGTCTGTACATTGATTTTTTTCGCGAAATTTGACGATAACTTTTCGTTTCACATGTCATAGACACCATAACTGCATTTTGTTTCTTTCGTGTCTGTTTGTTTGTTTGTTTACTTGTTTATTACCTTTTCACGCATAAACGGCGGAACCGAATTTTATGAAACTTGGTGTATATTACTACTAACCCAACTTAGACTTTAGGCTATATTAATATCCTCTGAGACGATCAGGAGTGGGGGTTATAAGGGAAGCCTGAAATTAAAAATAGCGATATTTCGTTTCCTATTGGTTATTCGGCAAATATGAGCATAACAAAAGTTGTTTATTTTGTTATTTAGAGTAACTTTTGTTATATACACTTTTTTCGTATACTGAATTATAAACGAGATATACGCTAAAACCTATAGCGGAAGTGAACAATTTTATTTGGGACAAAAGACCCAACCGAAATAAATAAAACTCGGTATGTGTATTAGCACTAACGCTTTCATTATAATAAGCCATACAAACATTTCTAGGGACGGGCAGGAGTGGGGGTTGCAAGGGAGGCCTGAATTTAAAATAGCAGTATTTCGTTTTCTATTCGTTTTTCGGCAAATATGAACATAACAAAAGTTGTTTATTTTGTTATTTCGAGTAACTTTTGTGATATTCGTTTTTGTCTTTTGACAATGTATAAACGAGATATATGTACACTATAAACTAAAGCGGGAGTCAACTATTTTATTGGGCGCTAACGATTGATCCGAACTTATCAAAACTCGGTTTATCAATTAGCATTAATTCTTCCATGATTATAAGCTGTATTAAAATGTTTAGGCTAGAACGGGAGTGGGGGTTATAAGGGAGGCCGGAAATAAAAATTCGCGATATTTCATTGTCTATTGGTTTTTCGTCAAACATGCACATAACAAAATTTGTTTACTTTGTTATTTAGATTAACTTTTTTTTTTTATACATTTCTCCAGGAACAATGTGTGGAGCAAGTAATTTGCGTAGAAATATTGATATGCTCAACAATTCATTCCTATTTGAACTATCAGGTACCTCAGCTGAAAAAAATAATTCAAATCAATGTTAATATTTTGTCCTTAATAGCTGAAATCTATGCATAATGTACAGGAGACGGGAAATATGACAATTTGGAGGACAGTGAAGACTTACATAAAAAATTAATTTTATTATTAACAAATGCCAACAACGGGTATTCACCCTAAACACTTGGACGGGTAAATGTCAAAATATTGTGCAAAGTAAAGCCTTGCCAAAAAAATACCATCACCATTCAGGCTCAAATCAATTCCCGGGCGAAGCCGGGTATCTGAGCTAGTATAAATATATATATATATATATATATATATATATATATATATATATATATATTTCATATTGGCTTTCTATTCTACTATGACTTACATTTATTTCACAAGGAATGTAAGAATAATTAAGGGATAGTTTAAACAGGCTCCACCATAATTAAAACATTATTTGAATTTGAGTTAATTTCATCTTTTAATGATCTGGTGGCTCACTAAAATGAGAAAAATTAAAACAAATATTTGCACTGGGAACCACCTGCAGGATAAAGGAAATACGGACTGTAGAATTAATAACCAGGGGTCGGTGTGTGTGAGTGAGAGAGAGAGTGCATGGGAGAGCAGAAGATGGGGCGGTTTGATGGTAAGTGGGGGAGAAAGAGGGCGAGTAAAAAGGATGATAAACATAAAAAGTGTTTATGAGGAGAGGGCCATAAAACATATAAGGGCCGGTGGACGGACCAGCTCATAACGCGGCCCAGGTAATGCCTTTGGACACGGGCCAAATCTCATCGCTGTAATGGCAGCCCTTGGTTCTGCCTTACTGCCCAACATTACATAGGCCCTGCCAAAATGTAAGTCCCTCTTCTACTACCAACTTAAGCTTCAATCTTGAACAATTTATAAAGAGCTCTCAGTAGGACTAGAGATGAAGTTGAAATTGAGAATGTAGCAGTAACAGTATAAAAGTCCGTCACTAAGAGGCTGCGCAAACTAAGCAGATTTCGCAAGTGCTGGTGTAACAAACTTGCGATCTTATCTCACCACATATTCTCAATTAATATGTAAACAACCGATGGGTAGAAGGGGAGTTACTCAGGGCAAATTACAAAAAAAGTTCGAATAAATCGCTTAATACTTGAGTTTTAATAAGGAATTCTCTCCTCTCTCTAAACCATAACTATTCTTTGTCCCCGAAATGTTAAAAGATGAATCGCCATTGTAGCGGCATCTCAAATAAATATTCCTTGTCCGATTTCAGACAGTAACAAATATGATCTTTAGTGTTGACTGAAAAAGCTACATATCGAGTATGGTATAGATCAAATAAGCATTGTCCAGTGAATAACGAGAAGTCTTAATTGAAGACATCACACAACGCATTTGCACGTAAATCACAACATTAAAGTTCAATGATAACCGTATTTGATATTTCGCATTGGAATGAAGTGGTTCATGATATACCAGCTTATTGTTAATATGATTGTTAGTCGTAGTGGAGGTTTACTAATGACCAATAACTAAAATATGGAAATTTCTCTGTTAATATTCAATATAGAGAAAACATTACATTTGCAATCTCATCACTGTAATCCCTTGGTTCTTCCTTACAGCCCAAAATTACATAGGCCCTGCCAAAATGTAAGTCTATCTTCTACTACCAACTTCAAGTTCATTCTTAAACAATTCATAAAGGGTTCTCAGTAGGGATCAAGTTGATATGCAGGACGTAGCAGTAACAGTATATAAGCCAGTGCCGACAGTTTACTAAACTGATTTCTAGCCTGCAATTTTACCGGATTTTCCTTAGGACTGTTAACAGCTTGAATTTTATATATATATATATATATATATATATATATATATATATATAGACAAGTGCTAACAGACAAATATATCATATAAAGTTTTGAACGGACCTCATTTTCATCTCCTGGGTAGTTTCGATGGATATTTAAAGAAATTGTTCGAAAATCCCATCACTAGTACAACCTCAATAGCTAATTTCCGCGAAGTGAAGTCTGCTAACAGGTATACGTTATGTGCTCTTGGAGATGATGCAAGGCACACAATAACCTAATTCATTGAAATGTTGTGAATGTTAATTGGAGGTGTTCCTCTACGGCGGAATCATTCACCTTGAAGTAGATCGAATACAAATTTGATTGGCAAATATGGAGCATTCGATATCGCATTCACTCTCCCACATTCTCCCTTCGGGAATTCAACATCCAATATCAATCACGTACTCAAATCAATCTATAAGCAATATCTATTCCAATCCACAAAATTAATTCTAGAGTTACTAATGTCATACTCGAACGAAGATCTATTAAAGGAAGATTAAACTTTCATCGGCCAATTACAACTATCCTTTATTAATACTGTATTCATTTTATCCAGCCTGTATCACTCCTCAGTAGATCCATATCCTCAGAATGGAACGATACCTCCCAAGTTCATAGTTTTACCACAATAACGTTCTCTAAAACAGATAAAGCTATTAACATTTAATTTAATGTCTGATGATATTACACACTTATATATAAAAAATAGCTATGGAATACATAAGAGGGATTTCTAACCAAATAGCGATTGGCATTTCAACTACTGAAATTTTAAGTACTTTGGATTAAAATCTTCGCGTTTTTTATTTATTAAAGTTCTCTTTCTGCTGCTGAGGAAAATTGTTAAGGGATTTCTACAGATTACTACCATTTTCTAGCGGGGACTACGGATTTTATTTATACACAAGTGTCAGTCACTAAATAAGTTTCTATTCCCCAGGCACATGGCTAAATACGCGCATTTAAGGAGAAACAATTTTGCTTTGTTTGTGATGGTGACACATTACCTTTCGAATGTCATAATAATCCACCAGTGCACAAAGTGGATTCATATCATAGAAAAAAAAAAAAAAAGTCCGTTTCGCAGGGGCACAATAGAGAAATCTGCCTAATAATTACAGTAGTAGTAACGAATCTCTAAACCAATTCACGAGAGAATAAAAGTGACGGAAAGTGCCGAACTAGCCAAATATAGCCGACCCCACAAACTTAAGAAAAATGCAAATATGTCGGTTAATATTCAAGATAGAGAATAAATGATTAGATTTAGAACAATATTTATAGTAAATTTAATTTTCAATAAGATAGATTCTATACAATTTTTCGATCGGACAAATAATAACAGAGATATTTCGAATTTTCAACACTCCCCCCTCTAAACCCCCCCTCCCACTGCTCCGATTTCAGCCATTAAAGAACTAGATCTTTCTTTTTACATAAAACGATTAAATATCGAGTTTGGTAACGATCAAACACAAATTGCGACCTCTAGAGCGTTAACAGATATATATATATATATATATATATATATATATATATATATATATATATCTATATATATATAAAATTGTAACCTCTGTCTGTACATTGATTTTTTTCACGAAATTTCACGATAACTTTTCGTTTCACATGTCATAGACACCATAACTGCATTTTGTTTCTTTGGTGTCTGTTTGTTTATTTGTTTGTTTGTTTGTTTGTTTGTTACCTTTTCACGCATAAACGGCTGAACCGAATTTTATGAAACTTGGTATGTATATTACTACTAACCCTACTTAGACTTTAGGCTATATTAATATCCTCTGAGACGAACAGGAGTGGGGGTTATAAGCGAAGCCAGAAATTAAAAATAGCGATATTTCGATTCCTATTGGTTTTTCGGCAAATATGCACATAACAAAAGTTGTTTATTTTGTTATTTAGAGTAACGTTTGTTATATACACTTTCGTCGTATACCGAGTTATAAACGAGATATACGCTAAAACCTATAGAGGAAGTGAACTATTTTATATAGCACAAAAGAATCAACCAAACTAAATAAAACTCGGTATGTGTATTAGCACTAACGCTTTCATTATAACAAGCCATGCCAACATTTCTAGGGACGGGCAGGAGTAGGGGTTATAAGGGAAGCCAGAAATTAAAAATAGCGATATTTCGTTTCTTATTGGTTTTTCGGCATATATGAACATAACAAAAGTTGTTTATTGTGTAATTTAGAGTAACTTTTGGTATATTCACTTTTGCCGTATACGGAAGTATAAATGAGTTATACTCTAAAAACTATAGAGGGAGTCCACAATTTTATTTGGCACAAAAGACTCAACCGAACTAAACCAAAGTATTTGAATTAGTACTAACGCCTTCCTTATAATAAGCCATACTATTTCTAGGGACGGGCAGGAGTGGGAGTTGTAAGGGAGGCCTGAAATTAAAATAGTGATTTCCTATTGGGGTTTCGGCAAATATGCAAATAACAAAAGTTGTTTAATTTGTTATTTAGAGAAATTTTCTCAACACTTCTTTTCAATATGAACTACCAGGTACCTCAAATGAAAAAATGTATTCAAATGTATGTCAATATTTTCTCATTAATAATTCAAATCTATGCATAATGCACAGGAAACGGGAAATATGACAATAAGCAGACCAGTGAAGTCTTGCATAAAAAAATAATTTTATTATTAACAAATCCACATAAACGACGGGTGTTAACCCTAAACACTGGGACGGGTAAATGTCATAATATTGTGCAAAGTAAAGCCTTGCCAAAAAAATGCCATCACCATTTAGGCTCAAATTAATTCCCGAGCGAAGCCGGGTATCTGAGCTAGTATATATATATATATATATATATATATATATATATATATATATATATATATATATATTTATATATAATTTTGAACGGACCTCATTTTCGTCAACTCCTGGGTTGGATCGATGGACATTTGAAGAAATATTTCGAAAATCGCGTCATGAGTACGACCTCAATAGCTGATTTCCCCTAAGGGAAATCTGCTAAAAATAGCAGTATACTGTTAATTCTCATATGGATGGAATTATAATTAAAATTTAAATGATTTATTTACGTCCAATTTTTGCAACTATGGCTATTTGGGAAGGGCTATCTACAGGTTACCACCACCCTTTTCTATCCAGGGTAGGACTAAGGAATTTCGTCACTAAATAAATTCCTTTGCCCAGGTGGGGATCGAACTCGCCACTCTAGGTTTACCATGTGAAATTAAAGTCAACGCTATAACTCACAGGAATTATAATTAAACGAGCAGAAAACGAAATCATAATCGTAATATCATATCTATTATAGTGAAGACTAGAAGATATTATAGTATGTTATAAAATGCAATTTGCAGGTCTTCTTATAATAAAAAAAAAAACCTATAATAATCTCCCTTAAGTATTTTTATTTCAGTTATCCCCCTTCCTGTCAAAATACCAAACCCCCCTCCCCGAAACACATCTATCTAATTACCAGGGTTAGATAAAAATTACAAAATAATAATATTCTAATTTTTTCTAATTGACACTACGTTCCAAATGTTATTTTATTTTCAGATAAATATATATATATATATATATATATATATATATATATATATATATATATATATATATATAGAGAGAGAGAGAGAGAGAGAGAGAAAAGGGCCACCAATAAAAAGTCTTTGTGTGTGTGTGTGTGTGTGTGCCTGTGTGATTGAGTGTCTTTTGTTTGTTGATTTATAATAATAACATTCATACTTATTTTAAAAGCATATCAATATAAATAAATAGAAATCAACAAAACGTATATCATTTCAAATGTATTATTTTTTTTTCTTAATAACCCGTTACCAGGAACTACGTTAAAAAATGTCCGTCACGCAGGGGCTGCGTAAACTAAGCAGATTTCCCACGTGAAGTGTTACAATAGAGAAATCTGCCCAATAACAAGTGTAGTAAGTAGTAAGGGATCACTAAACTTATACACGAGGGACGAATAGTTACGAAAACGGCCGCCAGAGCTCTCTTCGGAAAGTACCAAACAGCTCACTCCTGCCGACCAATGCAGAATACAAATGTAAATATCTCGGTTAATATTCAAGATACAGAATAAATGTATAGAACAATATTTATAGTAAATATAATTTGCAATAAGATTGGTTTTATACAATTTTTCAATCCGACGCATAATAACGGAGATATTTCGAATTTTCCGAAAATCCTCCCTTCTAAACCCCCCCTCAGACTGGTCCGATTTCAGCCATTAACGAACTTGATCTTCCTTTTTACATAAAACGATTAAATTCCGAGTTTGGTAACGATTAAATAATAATTGCGACCTCTAGTTTGTTAACAGACAAATATATATATATATATATATATATATATATATATATATATATACTGTTTTGAACGGACCTCATTTTCGTCATCTCCTGAGTAGGATCGATGGACATTTGAAGAAAAATTTCGAAAATCGCGTCATGAGTACAACCTGAAGGGAAATCTGCTAAAATGAGGTCCGTTCATATATATATATATATATATATATATATATATATATATATATATATATTACTGTTAACGCTCTAGCGGTAGCAAATTATGTCTGATCGTTACCAAAGTCGATGTTTGGACATTCTATGTAAAAAATGACTATAAAGTTCGTTAAAGAATAAAATCGGACCAGTTGGAGTGTGAGGGAGGGGGTAAGATGGGGGAGGACAATTCGAAATATCTATAACATAGGTCTGCAACCAAAAAACTGCATACGATTTTTTTACTGTTTCCCATGGATTTTTGCATGCTAAAACCGAAAAAAGTAATCAAAAAATTCCATCACGTCTAGTTTTTTCGCAAAAATTGGTTTTTTGAATACCACATACGGTGTTATTCAGCATTAAACCTCAATTCGGTAGTTGCTTCCAAGTTGTCAATTTTATGAATTGCATGAATTTTTTCGCTCTCATATTTAGTCATGTCACTTCCAGGATAATTTTATAGAGTCAATCTTATTTCAAATTTAACATTTTATAAACGTTGTTATAATCATGATTTCTCTATATCGAATGTAAACCGATATAATTCAATATTTTAGTTTTCGGTCATCAGCAAACTCCCACTCCTACTCATCATATTAATTATAAGCTGCTATATCATGAACCACTTCATTCCAAGGTTAAACACTAAAAATGTGATGACGGCATCTACCAGGGCTTTTGTTAATTACTTGATAGTGATTATTTGATCTATACCATACTCGATATTTAGCCGTTTCGGTCAATAATGAAGATCATATTTGTTATTCGTTGAAATTAAATCTGCAATAGTGGTGGTTTAGAGAGAGGGAGAATTAGAGAATCCAAAATATCTTCGTTAATTTGAGTCGGATCATAAAATTTTATGAAATAAAACTTGATAAAATTATGATTTTCTATATTTGTTGTTCTATGCATTTTTTGGTTACCGAAGTGTTAAGCAAGTTATCTGGACCTTATTGTTTTCTGTCGTCAGTAGCCCCCCCCCCTCCTTCTACTCATCGGTTTATTACATATATATTGAGACTACTTGATAAGATGAGATCAATATTGTTATACCAGGACTTGGAAAATCTGCTTAGTTACCGCAGCCCTGGCGTGACGGGCTTTTTATGTTCCAATAACTTCGTAATCCGCTATCGATGTAAAATGCTTACCATTTTTGATGGTATAACATAGCTTTACGGTCGTTCTAAACCATAGTATGGTGGGGAGGGGGAGTAAAAGTTGCAAGAAATGATCTCTGCCGGCCTACCCTCCAGAGATTGGCTCTGAGAATAATGTTTTTGCTATAGGCTCAAGCAGAGGCTGATGGCTTATTGATGCTTCCAAGTGCCTCGCCCAACAACTTCCTCTATCCCCTCTTTTTGTCTTCCAAATATTATATCTTTTTTTTTTATTTTATATATATCCCTTTGCTCTCTTCAGCATTGTGAAGATTACATGTTATAATTGTGTGTTCACAGGCGAAACATTGTTAGCACTTCGTTAATAATTGTTACTCACAAGTGGCCAGAGTATTCGTTTGCAGTGTTTAAAATAATTTTGGCTTAACATTGAACGTGTACTCTTCCTGTAAGGTGTTAATTGATTAATTAATTTAGCACGTTTCAAAGCTGAAATACGATAAAACACTTCACAGTGGTCAGAATTCCTTAAAACATCTGTTGTATTTAAATCCCCAACGCGCTTCAATCTCTTTAGCTCCTTCTTCCTTTCTCTCTAAAAATAAAATTTCATTCTTAATTTTCTTTCTAAACCAGTATTGTCTTATCTTGTGCACTTTTATCATCAATATTTAAGCCCATCATTATAAATATCATTACAATACATCTTTATTGGTTAAAATTAAGATTAATAATGGTTGACTAGGACTATAATCTTTATACTGAGGAGGTTACAATCTAGTCTATTGCTACTAATTCAGTTTCCTTTACCTTGAGAAAAAAAAATGGATTTAAAATGATGGGTGATGATAAACAGATACTTAGTAATGTGAGTGTGTGTGCGTGCGTGCGTGCGTGCGTGTGTGTGTGTGCGTTTATGTGTGCGTGTGTGTGTGTATACATACTTTTACATCCATGTATATACTAATAATAATAATAATAATATATATTTATAATATATATATATATGTCGGTTAACGCTCTAGCGGTCGCAATTTTTGTTTGATCGTTACCAAACTCGATATTTAAACTTTTATGCAAAAAGACAGATCAAGTTCGTTAATGGCTGAAATCGGACCATTGGGAGGGGGGGAGTTTAGAGGGGGGATGTTAGAAAATTCGAAATATCTCCGTTAATATATGTCGGATTAAAAAATTGTATAGAACAAATCTTATTGCTAATGCACTATAAATATTGTTATATACATTTATTCTTTAACTTGAATATTAACCGAGATATTTGCATTTTTCAGTTTTCAGCCTTCAGCAAACCCCCACTTCCACTCATATTACATAGCAATACTCTGTTATACAATAAATCACATTATTCGCAGCTTAAATAACATAAATTGTTTTCAAGAGACCTTTATTATACGAGATAAATGCAAATATGTTATGGTGACCCTCCCCCTTCTTAAGTTCTGGGATCACTAAAATTTGATCGATTGAGATAACAATTATTTTGATCCATTATAAATTTCTGTACTAGATATAGTAAATAGTTTTCAATGAAATTAACATGTTATATTCTGATATATCTCAGCAATTGTTTTTCTTTTCTGTGAGAAGGTGGCCACCTGTTTGTTTACGTTTCAGGTGATTCCCGTCTGGAGGTTTTTTATTATCGTTCGTGTTTATTCATTTGATGTTGGCGGTGCTATTGTGTTACAAGTATGTAGATTTATCTATTGTTAAACATCACGAGGGAAATCTGCTTAGTTTACGCAGCCCCTGCGGGACGGACTTTTTGGTTTTGTGAGATGTGTGACGTAGTGGCGGCATCGCCAATAAACAATATGAAATGTGTCGCCAATTGCGGCAATTGTTAACGTCTGGCATCATTAGCATATAAACAAAAATAAAAAAAATGAGCACTGTTTAATGACTCTAAAATGAATGAATTTTAGCTATGATAGAACAACAAATTTGTATACACTGCAAAAATGGGAATCGCTTTATATAGGAGATTTGGAGTTTGGGAAAATACTAAACATTTTCATTAGGCTTCAACTTGAAGTTATTTAGGTTGTAAGGAAATATATTAAAGTGATGAATTATGCCCTGTTTGTTCACAACCACTTGAAGTGATTAAAATTAGAAGGTTAATTGAGGGAAACATAATATTAACTGGCATAGCTTTTACCTAGATGCCGGAAAATCACCGAGTTTCCTCTTCCTCCTACAGTTGTAAATTCTTACTAAAGTATTCCTAGAGTTAATATCTCGAAAGCAATATGGTGTTCTTCTTATTTGACACGAACTAGTTAAGGAAAATAGCAATTTAGGTAATTAGGTTTATTTATATTTCTTCATCAACATTTAATTTAATTACTCTTTTAAGAACAATTTATAGAGTTATATTATTCCTAAAAGAAAATAAAAAGTTCAGAAATAAACATAGTTTTTGTTCTTGGGGAAGAAAAAAGAAGAGGAAAACAATAAGCTTGAACCCAAATCGTCCAAAGAGAGTATTCGGTTCAGCAAGCAAAACACGATTTCTCTTCGATCCAGTAAGTTTTTTAACAATTATTTAATTTTATTTTATTTATTTATTAACATTCACTTTATGCAACTATGGATAATTGGGACGGGTTATCTATAGGTTACCACTCTTTTCTAGCCAGGGTGGATCTCAGGACTTTATGTAATGAGTTCGTCACTAAATAAATTCCTATTTGATAATTATTTTAAGAAAACAGTAAAAACATTCGTTAATATGGTAACAATTTGCATTTGTAACTATTTTCCACAACCCACTCTTCATAAATGAAAAAAAGTCCGTCACGCAGGGGCTGCGTAAACTAAGCAGATTTCCCATGTGAAGTTTTATAATAGAGAAATCTGCATACTTGTAATACAAGCCCACCATGAATAAATACAAACGGTAATAAGAAATCATTCAGTTAATTTTAATAAATTCCCAACTGAAACGGCTTCTGAATCGTAAAAATAATTTATATTTTAATTGCGACCGCTAGAGCGTTAACAGACAAATATATATATATATATATATACATATATATATATATATATATATATACTGCTCAAAAATGAATAGGGATATTGGTTATTTTTTTCTTATCCTATTAATATTAATTAAATCGACCTTAATTAAATAACATTTTTTATGGGGGGAAAAGACAATAATTTTTATTAAATAATAATGATATTTATAATTAAAAAAGAAAATAAAAATGCTAGGCCCCATAAATACCACAAAACCTACCAACCTACCAATATCCCTATTCATTTTTGAGCATTTTATATATATATATATATATATATATATATATATATATATATATATATATATAGTTTTGAACTGACATAATTTTCGTCATCGTTAGGATCAGGAGAAATCTGCTAAAATGTAAACAAATTGTAATGCAAGCTTTAAAAGGTGTTCATTGACTCAGTTTTTCAAATTGTAAATCAAATGAACAGAATTCGGATTTAATGAAGACTTTATACTAACAAATTGATTGAAATAACACGTTTATCTGATGTACATATAAAAGGAATAGAACAACATTAATTGGACATTAAATTTTGAATAACGTTGATTACATTATTTTTTATTTAAGCTGAAATTTAAGCTGGAAATCATACGTTTTATGACTCAGTTGTTCAAAGTGAAAATCGGATGTCAAATAACTTAAATATTATTCGAGTTAATGGAAACAACAGTTGTAGATCATTAAATGTTTAACATGATTGGTTTAATAACACATTTCTATCCTACTCATAATAATAAAGGTATTTTGAAATTTGAATGCCCTCCCACTCGCTTGAACCCCCCCCCTCCCTTCCTGTTTCAATTCCAGCTATTAGAGAATATGATCTTTACTATTCTATCGAACTTTTGAATATCGATTACGATACTGATCTATATCCCGGTTGACCGCAGTGTAATGGATGTGGGTGTAAGGGCTTCGGTGTGATAATTGTTACTTCACCCACGAGACTTGTGCATCGCTTTCAACCATTCACTAAGACGAGGACACTCAGAGAAATATGCTCAGGTGTACACATAGATATTAATATTAGTTCATTATTTGTTGTTGATGAAGAGGGATAGAAAGCAGAAGAAGAAGAAAGGGACTGATGGGAAGAGCTCTTCACCTGATTTAATTTGTATAAATGAGACAATCGTTTATACTCATTCTCCAGTTTTACCTTTGGCATTTTACTGTGGTCCTCACGGTAGTTATCTATTCAAATTCCTGTAGTATGTATACCATTAATAATTAGATGAAGATCGAAAGTTATTTTGGTCAGATGGAGACTAGTTTCAATGTTTGTGAATAGTGTTTTTAAAATTATCTACTTGAAAATTTAATATTTTATTTAATTATAAATTTAATATTTAACCACGTATTTAAGAAGTGTGAAGAAAATTAAGGCACCTCTGCAGAAGAGCGGCGCCCGGGAGGTAGTCTAGAATCTTCTAGGGGGCGCGCCTCACCGGAGAGTCAGTTTTCTTACTAGTGAATAACAGTGCGTTCAGTGCAGTTTTTAGTAAGCAGTGCTTGTTAGTTTCAATGCAGTGTTTAGTGAACATCTGTGCAATGCTGTGTTTAGTGACCATCAGTGATTTGCGTGATCGTGAGTTATTGTGCGGCGCAACAAGAAGGGAAGTTAGCATTATATATTGTGATTAGTATAGAAAAATTTACGAAGGGTGTAGTATGTCGTCAAACAAATTTTGCAGCGATAAAAACGCTTAAGGATGAGTATTTAATTTTGCAGTCAAAAGAACCAATCAACATTTATTATTTCTGAAAGAATCATAATAATACTATTGAATCTCAAGAATATTGTTACAGTATTATTCATTATTTACCTTGAAACGGCTACATGATCGGGAAGGGGAAAAAAATATCATGTCACACGTTGCCATTTTTTTTAACTTAAGGAGAATTCATCATACAGAAATATATAGGAAAAAAACAGTTTGCAAAATTTCTGAAAACTTTTATTCAATTTATTTTTATTCTTGATAAAACAAATAATAAACAAGAGGTTCTTAATTGGCTCTATTGGACTCCCCTTTCACCAACCCATAGTAGATAGTAGATATTCCAGGAAACTAGTCGAGTGAATATGCTGTATGCTCGAGGGGCAGATAAATATGGAAAATAAAATACCTTTTATAAAGGGAGAAGTGATTTTTTTCCCTTAAACATGATTCAATCAAATTATAAGGATAGAAACACTTTTTATTGTTTCACAAAGGAAACTAGGTGAAACGTAAATCTATTTTTATAGTTATTTTTATAACAATTCTTATAAAAATAAACAAAACAGCCTATTGTGCATTCATTAAGGAGCAATATCATAATTGCGGTATAGAAATTATTATAGCCGAGAGGTACCTTTTAGATAAATTGGCTTCGGTAGATAGATATTGGTGTTAGTTATTTAGAAGGCCGTGGGTCAGGGGTAGTGTTACTATCAAGGCACCAGGTGGGGATAGGGGCTAAGGTGCCTTATCATGTCCTAACTCCGGCAAAATGTTATCGATGCTCTCCCGGTATTGTCAGCCTCCCTTCCTACCTTCTCCATCTACACGGCCAGCTGATATTCATGTTTTAAACGCTGTTTTACCATCTGCCCCAGGCTGCTACGCTTAAAATATGAGTTCCACGATTCTGAACAAATTATTAAAAATTACTTTTAACTCAAAATTATTATACAAACAAAATAATGGAGGTTGTTACTTAAGCTGAACATAGTACCAAAAACATTTTTACATAAACGTTGATTATTAGAGTTCTATTGGATTGCAAAATTAAAAACGCAAACTTTAGCGTTTTTACATCTGCATAATTTATTCGACAATGCACTACACACTTGGTAAATTAGTCTCCACTACTATTGACAATATGCACTGACAACTTCACTTGATATTGCACAGGGGTCATTCCATCTCAAATCATCCAGATCATGTCACCCAAGGTTTCAGATTTCAATGAAATTTTTTTTAACAACACTTTTTACCTTCCTTATGAAGAATATAAAATTTTACTTTGATATCTCCAGTAGTTTTGTGAAAAAAAATGCTGAAGTATTGAGAAAGTTTGTGTAACTGACATTTCAAAGGTTGCTTATTTGACACACATTGTATTAGAAAAAAAATCATAACTTTAGTTATTTTCAACATATCAAGATAAAATTTTCACTAGTGTTCTCAAAAGCATGGAGATACAGGAAAAAATATTTTGATGTTGAATATTTTGGTTTATCTCCAAAAAAAATGCATAAACACTCAAAAAACCGCTATTTTTCTTTCATAGTCTTTTAGTTTGCTCATTAACGGATAATTTAAAAAAAAGTTTGCTTGCTTAATTACTCTGCCTCATGTGCAAAAACATATTTGAAAAATTGGGTTTTTTTTAATTAAAATTTTTAATAAGGACGTTCGTGAAATTCTGGGGGGGGGGCTTATATTTTAATATGATCATCAAATTATTTTTTCCTGTATCTCCATGCTTTTGAGAACACTTTAGTGAAAATTTTATCTTGATATGTTGAAAATAACTAAAGTTATGATTTTTTTTCTAATACAATGTGTGTCAAATAAGCAACCTTTGAAATGTCAGTTACACAAACTTTCTCAATACTTCAGCATTTTTTTTCACAAAACTACTGGAGATATCAAAGTGAAATTTTATATTCTTCATAAGGAAGGTAAAAAGTGTTGTTAAAAAAAATTTCATTGAAATCTGAAACCATGGGTGACATGATCTGGATGATTTGAGATGGAATGACCCACAGTACAATAACTCACGATAACACGAAACGCTGAAGATCACACAACACGGCACTGAAGTGATCTTCGCAAGAACACGGCACTGCACTGATCTTCACAAACATACAGCACTGGACTGATCTTCACATAAGCACGGCAATGCCCTGGCGCAACTGCTCCTGTATGGTTGCCTTCGTTTACTTCGTACTTCTTAAATATCTGATTAACTCTGGGTAATGTATTAAATGCGCCGTTTTCGCAACAATATCGTAAAATTGATCTTTTTGAAAGGACTGCGTTTACTCTCTAATGAATAAAAAAGTCCGTCACGCAGGGCTGCATAAACTAAGCAGATTTCCCACGCGAAGGTTTACAGTATAAAAATCTACATACTGGTAACTCCACCATGAATATTAAGTGAATAAATACGAACAGCAATGGGAAGTCTTTCAGTCAATTTACAAGTTAATAATCTCTTCAACGTAAAGCGTCTGAATTGTAAACAAACAGGTCAGCAGACCGGTTGAAATTTAGTAATCCAAGAACAAAAGGAGGGGAGGGGGAATCCACAGTAGGTATATGCACATATTTCATAAAGTAAAAGTTCAGTGAAAACAATATCTGGTATTTAAGTAATGAAGTGGTTCATGATATAAAAGCTTATTATTAATATGACAAGAGTAGGAGTGGGGTTCACTGAAAGCCAAAAACTACATAATCCAAATATCTGGATTAATATTGCTGATACAAGTGGGACGTATAGAACAACATTTATATAACATTAAATTTGCAATAAGATTGTTTTAACACAATTTTTCAATGCTACGTATAGTAACAGAGATATAAGCCCCCAAACATGATCTTTCCTTTTAAATAAAACGATTAAATATCAAGTTTGGTAACGATCAAACGTGAATTGCGACCGCTAGAGCGTTAACAAACAAATATGTATGTAAGTATATATATAATTATGTATATATAATTTTGACCGGTCCTCATTTTAGTCAACATTTGGGTAGGAACGATGGACATTCGAAGAAAGTATTCTAAAATCGTGTCTTGAGTACGACCTCAATAGCTGATTTCTCTTCAGGGAAATCAGCTAATACAATACAATAAATGAATGGTGAGAAAATATCATTAGTATCATACCAGTACGTCTGAAATATACTTAGATTACTCAGCCCTTCCGTAACGGACTTTTGTATTACCCTTAGCTTTCAATACTTGTTGATGCAATGGAATCAAGAACAAAGCGTATTCCCTTCATTATTTATATTTTTTTACTTCTAATTTCTGAACTGAAGTCTCTTTCTTCAGGAAATAAACTTTAAGTGAGTCACTTCCTGATCAATAAAAATGATTGGTCAACTTTGGACTTTTAGAGAACTTAGTAGAAAATGTCATGACATTTTAGTGACAATCTTGTCGCGTTGGAGCTCATCGTTAAAAGGGGTCAACTTTATAAGTACTAAATCTATAGGCTTTTAAACTGTATTAGGAGAGTTTATTATATATTTAACAAATAACATTTACAGATATAATGTGTTGTTGACCTGAATGCATATGCTAGTGTGGTGACAGTAATTATAGACAAAAAGGAACAAATGTTTAAGTTGACAATTTATACCGTTCAATTTATAGAATGTTTCAGTTCTTTTAGTTTTAGCAGATTTTTCTTAAGGGAAGTCACCTATTGAAATCGCATTTACTTGAAACATTTCCTCAAATGATTATAGATCCTACCCAAGAGAAGACGAAAATGAAGTCCGTTCAATACACTTGTATAATACATAAGTGTGTGTGTGTGTGTCCAACGGTAGCAATTTTTGTTTGACTGATAACAAACTCTATATTTAATTATCTTATGTAAAAAGTAAGATGAAGTTCTTTAATGGAAGGAATCGGACCAGTTAGGGGGTTTAGAGGGGGGAATTTCGAAAATTGGAAATATATCCGGTATATAAGTCGGTTCGAAAAATTGTACATAACCAATCTTATTGCAAATTAAATTACCTATAAATATTGTTACATACATTATTTCTCCATCTCAAATATGAACAGAGATATTTGCATTTTTTTTTTTTAATTTTCAGTAAATTCCCCTTCTTTGTCATCGCACGTTGTGAATAAGCCAACATTTCTAGCCGAAATGCCAAATATGGTGTTCAATAAATCAAATTCCTAGATGAGATACTTCCAAATACGTTCTGATGACCTCCCCCCCCCCCAACCCCCGTCTTTAGTTCTTGGATTTCTAAAATTAGATTTATTGTGAAGAAAATGATGCTGGTTGAATAAAAATTGATGTCCTAGATATATAGTAAATAGTTTTCACTAAATTTAATATATTAAATTCAATTCTATTTCAGTAATTGTTTTGTTCTTTCCGGTCAAGGAAAAATGTAGCATAATCAAATTTGTTGAAAAAATAATTATTTTAAATATTGTCTTATTTGATTATTAACAGTCATTTCACTTTGCGATGGCAGCCTTCAGCATACCTTTAATCTAACAGCACGACAGTAACCAAACGTTCGTATGTTAGAAACATTTCATATCCAGCATACTCCGAGTTTAAACAACAAGGGGACTAATTGCGGGAGGAATAGGGAATAGAATGTGAGATGAAATGAATTCTACCTTGGCAAAAACTCTCTGGATTACAGAGCCCACGGCAAGCATTTTTAGCAGATTTCTGTTGAAAGAAATCAGCAATTGAAGTTGTACTCATGACGACATCCACATTCGACCCGACTGTAACGTTCAGCCAGATGATTGTCTTGTCATGTCCAGGTCAAACGGCTGATTTCCTGTTACTTCTCCAAACGTATCCTAAATAACAGCCATCTAGGCATTCTATTGGCGAAGTTGGGGCCGCCAATTTCTGCTCCTTCGAGCTCTCGTGACACACATTCTGATTATCACATTACACAAACATAGCTCAACATACCAACAACAACACCAAGCTAACAACACAACAAGCTTACCCTCACAAAGAATAAAGCAAACCCCTATGCGAATCCCGTTCCTCAAAAGGTGAACGTATGTCCAAGGACATCAAATTCTGCTTTATCCGTTGATAAAATATCATAAGGAAAATTGCGATGTAACATTTCAAGCAAACCTCTTGCCAATCTAGCTCTCAACTATTGCAATTTTACTACTGATGTCTCGAAAATTGGCTGAATGAAACATTCGGAATGAATATTCCACGCGACAAAAATAAACACAGTTCCAATGAAGGTCAGCCAGATTTTTTAATGAATCTCTTTGTGATTGATATTTAAATGAGAACTCTGCTCTTATTAGAAATAACTTTAACTATTTAGATACTATTATTAATGTCCCAATTAGCCTTAGTTGGAAAAAGTGGACGTTAATAAATAATAATATTATTAATGTCTGTATTTCTTTTTAATTTAGTTCATGAACGGAGTAACTATCAGTGCCTTAATAACTTGTAATAATTACAAGGCCAGTCTCATCTCCTTGCATTAATTGTTCCACCAATAAGTGGTAAATTGCTGTAACTCGTTAAGTATGAAATTACTAAGTGTCCACTGAAGTAATCCAGTTATGAAATGAATGTGGAATTATAATTTTAAATGGAGAACTAAAGAGAAAAGGCTGTTAAATTGCCTTCGCCATATGTGACTGGCGAAAGAGTTGGGGCAATTCCAGTGAATGTTTGTAACACACTGTAATTACTGTGAAATGTTTATCCAGCCCTTCAAATACCGCTGGAATGGCTAATTTGAAACATTCCTGACGAGTTAATTCAAGCTTTCCGGGTAAAAAGTGGAAAACACTCGGGTGTGATTTTTTAATTAGGGCCACATTAGACCCCAGAAAACAGAGCGGTGTGCGGCGCTTTTCGGAATCGAAATATTGAATGACCAGAGCTTCCTGGCAGGAAAGGGTTAACAAAGACGCCTTCTCGTGTTAAAATTATAATGATGTAACGTTAAATTGATGCTTAGATCGATTTGGATAAGGGTTTCTCTTTGAGACCCCATCAATATTTTATAAACTTTCCCCCTTCTCATTTGCTGTGTATCGTCGAGCTCAATAGTTAGCCCGTAAGCGAAATCAGCTATTGAGGTTGTTCTCATGACGCTATTTTTTTTTTTAAATTTCCTCATATGCCCATCCATCCTATTCAGGAGATGGCGAAAATGAGGTCCATTCGAAATTGTATATATATCTACTCTAATGGCCGCAATTATTGTTTAATAGTTACCAAACTCGATATATAAGCCTTTCATGCTAAACTAAAGATAAAGTTCGTTAAAGACTAAATTCAAACCGGGAGGAGCGGTAGGGTTTTCTACGTTATTACACGTCGCACCGAATTTGTTATTTTGTTTTATATATATATATATATATATATATATATATATATATATATATATATATATATATATTCTCTCTAAAATTAATAGTAATCAAGATATTTGAATTTTTAGTTATCAGCCTTCAGTATACCCCTTACTCCTAATCATGTCAAATTATCAATAAGCTGTAATAATATGAACCTCTTTATAGTAATCTTAAATATCAAATATTGATTCCATGAAACCCTTATTATCCGACATACATGGAAATACGTAGTGTGATGACGTCATAAATAAAGCTTCTAAGTTCTTGTCTGGTGAAAATGTTCATTTGATCTACACCATACTCTTTATTTAACAGTTTTATTCAATACTAAAGATCATATTTGTGATTGGCAGAAATTGGGGATAGGAGGGTTAAATAGAGGGATGGGAATTCGAAAACTCAAAATATGTCCGTTATTATTATTAATCGGATTTTAAAATTTTACAGAATGATGTTTGTAAAACTATTAAAGGTCCACAATATTTTTTCTATGCATTTTTTCGTAACTCAAGCACTAGGGGAGTTATTCGTACTTTCTAGTTTTTAGCAAATTTCCCTCGAGGGAAATCAGCTATTGAGGTCGCACTCATGCCGCGATCTTAGAAATTGTTTTTAATAGAAATAAAACACATATGATGGGATGAGATCACGTAGGTTATACGTGTCAGCACGTGGGAATCTGTTTAATTTACGCAGCCCCTGTGTGGCGGACTTTCATGATCGCGTTTTGCCAGTTATCTGCTACGAGTTTTAGCAGATTTCCCACATTGGAAAACAGCTGTTGAGGTCGTACCTATGACGCGATTTTCAAAAAAATTTCCTCAAATGTTCATCGATCCTACCCAGGAGATGACGCTAATCAGGTCCCTTCAAAACTACATATATATATATGTGTGCTTGTCTATATATAATATAGTCTATATATAATATATAATATATAATTCTTGTTGTGGTACCAAACGTTTTATGTAAATAGGAAAATCAAGTTCGTTAACGGCTAAAATCTAAAGGCTAAAGAGTAGGTGGTGATGGGGGTTAGAGGGTGAGTATTTCGAAAATCTCCATTATTATGCTTTGAGTCGAAACGTTGTTTAGAACGAATCTTATTACAAATGTAACGTTCTATAAATGTTGTTATGTACGTTTTTTCTCTATCTTGATTATCATCCGAGATATTTGTATTTTTAAGTTTTCGGTCTTCAGTAAACTCCTACTTTCTTTGAGCCCTAAATAGCAAATATTGTTCTCAATGAACTTTTACGTTTTGAGATAAATTCAAATACCTGACTGGTTACCGCAGTTCCTGCATGATGGGCTTTTAGTGGGGAGACCAATTCTTTATAACATTAGCTCGCTTACCAACTCTTTCTAATATCCATTTTCGTTGTTACCTGAAGAAGAGTTCCGGAGAGTCATCGAACATTATAAAAAAGGTCATCAATAAATAATGAGTACGCTACTCGACTGCTGGACATCTGTTGTGTAAGAATTATAATAAATTTTATTATTATTAGGGCTCGCAAATAGAGATGCATAATGACTAGTCAAGAAATCGTATCACACCTTGACAAAATATGACGTTTTAATACAGAGTACTTTCGAGTTCAATGACCCATATTTAAGATATAAATACAGCAAGCACAAAAAAAAATCCCTTCCATTTCATTATATACCTTCATTGTTGTTCCTATTCAATTATTTACTCATTACTTCAGTCAAGTAAAGTGTTGATTGAACTGGTGTTGTTGTATTAATTTTTTAGAATCCGAACAATCCTTCCAGCTAGAGCAAATAAATTGTCATACACAAAAATTATTTACTTTATAAAAATATTTTCAATTCTGTTCTGCAAATTCCCGTTAAATGTCAGAGATACCAGTTTCAGCAACCATAAATCCAGACCCATTTCTGGAAATTCAATCTTATTTTATTTGTATGTTTATTTTTTTATGTTACTTTTAACCGTCCATATCGTGCTACTGTGGCTAATTGGGGGGGGGGGGGGGGTTACCACTGTTTTCTGTCCAGGGTAACATTTTATTTACCCATTCGACATTTATTCAGTTTGTTATTAAATAAATTCCTATTGGCAAGACAGCAATCAAACTCACAACTCTGGAAATATTAGAATTCGATATATTCACTCTACATTGTCGGAAAGAAGATATTAGCTATTCTTTTGATGCATTTCTGCCCGACTGGAACTTACAGCAATCTAGTTAAATACGTTCTATTGTGAGGGTATTTTTCGGAGACTACAAATTGGAGGACTACTTACGTTTATTGAATATGAATGAGTTAATACACTGTGTCCTGATCTTATTAGCAGATTTTCAATAAGTAAAATCTGCTATTGAGGTTGAACTCATGATACGATTTTTGAAAAATCTCTTCAAATGTCCATCGATCCTATCTACGAGATGCCGAAAATGATGTCCGTACATAACCGTATATATGTATAATGTATTTGACTATTACCGCCCTAGCGGTCGCAATTATTGTTTTATCGTTACCAAACTCGAAATACAGGGTGTCCCAAGTTCCAGTGCCATCCCCCTTAAAATCGCCAATTGTATTAATAAAAGGCTGAGGCTTGGTGTGCCATAATTGTGACCCCTGAAGAATATTTTCAGTCCATACTCAAACTCGTAACTTTCTCCAGTACTTCTCCAGCGGCCATAACTTTGGAATTTATACGTGCGAATACGTATAAGCGTATTTTTATACCAAAAGTAAAGAGCAAGTTCATTAACAAGTAATATTGAACCAGGGGGCGGGGGTTTACAGGGTAAGAAAATTCTAAATATCTCTGTTCTTATACTTGGAATTGAAATAAAACGAGTATAGAACTAACTTTATTGTAAATTTAATTGTCTGTAAATGCTGCTATATACATACTTTCTCTAAGCTTAATATTAACCAAGATATTTCGAGGTTTTATTTTTCAACCTTTAGAAAATCCCCACCCCTACTCATGCTCTAATAAAAATAAGCTTTTATAACATGAGCCTCTTTATTATAAGCTCAAATACCGAATATTGTTTACTTTAATTTGCGAGATACATGCAAATTCGTTGTGCGATGACGTTATCATTTAAGGTTTTTCATTATAGTCTCGAAAATTTTTAATTTATCTATATCATACTTGATATTTAACCGTTTCATTGAACACTAAAAATCATATTAGTGATTGACAGAAATCGGACTAGGAATTGGGGGCCCCCAATAGAGAAGTATGGGTATTTGAAATCCATAATATCTCCGTTATTATGAGTCGTATTAAAACCTGTCTTGGAACCAATCTGTGAAGCTATTGATGCTCTACAATTGTTGTTCAATTCATTTTTTCGTACGTCTAGTATTGAGCGAGATATTTGTACTTTCTTGTTTCCAGCCTTCAGTACTTCAATAATTGTTTTATTATGAAGGTTAATTCCATATGCATACATATTTACGTATGTATATATATATATATATATATATATATATGTATATATATATATATATATACATTTATTTATTTATATATGTTTATTTATTTATTAACGTCCACTTTTTTGCAACTAAGGCTAATTGGGACGGGGTATCTACAGGTTACGGACCTTTTCTAGCCAGTGTGTGACTGAGGAACTTATTTAATGAATTCCGTCACTAAATAAATTCCTTTGCCCAGGCGGAAACAGAACTCACCACTCTACGTTTAACATGTGAGATTATGGTCAACGTTTTAACTCACATGGCTAACCTGAGCCACATATTAAGAAAAATGCATACGTTTGGGCCTAGATAATATTTCACTATATGACATATTGAATAAAACATTTAATCTCATTTTACATTAAGATTTAAAATCTTTGCAGCAAGACCTTCAACAATGGTAATTACCTGACGTCAGTTTGAAAAGTTTTTGATTAACATGCATGAAACCCTACCCATGAAATCCTTTCCAAAAGAAAAAAAAAAGACCTAAAAAAAATATCATGATTTTTTTTTGTAACTTTCCAGGCATAAACAAGGTACTCTCAAAAACAGATCCCCATACAGCTTGCTTATAAACAACATGATGCGAAGGAGGAAAATAAACACGGAACAAAAATACCGGTTCCCTGAAATGAAAGCTTGCAAATACTACTTCCCCGTCTTTTTGTTGAATGAGAATAGTGTGTGTTTACAATGGGTTGACTAAAGTAAAATCGGTGAAAGTAACATAGAAATAGCCTACGTATGCAATAAATTAACCATTTCACCTTCCATGGAATGCTAAAAATATCGTAGTGTCTAGATGTTGAATGTCAAAATTTTAAACCCATATATCTCAATATCGTTTTATAGCAGTACAATATATTCTAAACACTATTCCATCTTTACATTTTTTGATAAAATCATTATTACCTAACATATGATTTGGCAAAAAAGTAAAGCCCCACTTTTCAGTATGGTAGTAAAGTATAAAGTAGCGCATGTTAGCAATACTCATTCTTTTAATACATTTCTCAATTACTTTCATGGGACACAAATAAAGTCTTCGGTGCCCAGAAGCTGGGAGGCAAAACTTCTAAATTATTTATGTAAATATCGTCTTAGGGCAGTAATCGTTATTCTAAACCCAATTTCTTCTTTCCATATTCTCCATTACCCATAATGATAATTATTGATGTTGACGAATAAGTGTTTTGACGTCGAAGTAAGAACCTTCACCACGCAGTTAAAGTTTAAATATAAAAGTCCATAAAAATAATCTGACACGTGTTTGCTTATTTTCTATTTAAATTTGGTGGGATGTATTGTTTTCATGTTTCGGGTTAGTCTACACATTGTTCTTCAACAGTTGACAATAATGGTTTACTGGGACCAGTGTTAATAAGATTTCACGAGAAACTATTTATAGTTCTATTGTCAATTAAGAAAAAAGCATGTTACATTTTTCCGGATTCCGTCATCATGTCATATTTCTCTGAAATTTCAAGAATATCAGATCAGAATTGTATCATATTTTTCACACGATTAATAAAAAGATATCATTTGTTTTTTTTTTAAATGGCAAACCATATTTATTTGAATAAATAGCCATAGTATGTTTTATGTGTGAAATTGTATAGTGACAGTAGTAAACTTCTGAGGTACTACATAGGCTATATCAGAATTAGAAGTATTTACTATGAGTGAGAGGCTTCCTTCGACTTCAAAAATAATATAGTTTCGGCAATAGCAACATTAATTTTGGTTTCACCAAGAAAATGTAAATAACAAATTGAGTTCTGAATTTTGGTCCAAAAACGATATTGCAATTTATGGATTTCAAAAGTTTGAGAAAATTCCAGACTGTCAATGGAATATAATTAGGCTTCTCATTAACAGTTACATAGAAATATTTCTTAACGTATTAGGGCAATAAATAGCGACAAGGTGAATTATTTTATACTTTACTGCTACTGGCAGGGTGGAGGGTTTTCTTAAGGCCAAAACATAAATTCTGAAAAAACATATATTACAACAACTATCGAACATTAAATTTTATATAAGATTCGTTCTATACTCTATTTCGATCAGGCATATAATAACGGAAATATATTGAATTTTCGGAATTTCCCCTATCTAATCTCTCCCTCCCACTGGTCCGATTTCAGCGATTAACGATTTTAATCTTCCTTTTTACATGAAGCATATAATTATCAAGGTTAATAAAGATCAAACAAAAATTGCGACCACTTGAGCGTCAACTCACTGTATATATATATATATATATATATATATATATATATATATATATAAGTACAGTTTTGAGTGGATCTCATTTTACTTGGACAAAAAAAACGTCCAATTCTTCACAAGTTTTTTATTTCAGCGCTAAGCGCTTTCGATGACTATTGTCTCCATTTTCAGAGCTACACATAAAAACAAAATCAATAAAATCTATAACATTATAACAAGGTCATTAATCATGCTAGTATCAATAAATAAAAACACAAAATAAATATCTAAATGATGTGAATACAAATAAACATGGGTCCAATCTTAAAATAAAATACGGAGGGTGAGAAATCAATTGGGGCATGGCTAAAAAATATCTACTGACTTACTTGCTCATAGGGAAAGACAGCCAATGACTGGCTGGTGCGCGGGAGATAAGATCGAGGTCAGATTAGAAATCGGACAAGTGAGAGGGGGGGGGTTAAAATGGTGGATTTTTGAATAGTCAAAATATCTATGTTAATATACTTCGGATAGAAAACTTGTATAGAAAAAATTGTATTCCAAATTAAATGTATTATAAATATTGTGTGTTGTATTTATTCTCTATCTTGAATATTAACCGAGATATTTGCAATGTTCAAGCTCGGCAGTTTTCTGTGTTGTTGGTGCGATTCCTCTGAGTTAGTTCAGCCGTTTCTGTAACTGTTCGGGTCTCGTGAAATTAGTGTAGACTGGAGTAAGTTTCTTCTTTGTGATATATATGAAAATACGTTCTGTTGATATTTCATGGACTACTAAACTTTGCGTGTTGAGATAAAAATTATTCCGCTTCATTATAAATTATAGTACATGATATAATAAATAGTTTTCAATAAAATTAAAAAGATATATTCAAATATATTTCAGTAATTGTTTTTTTTTTTCCGGTGAAGAATATTTCTATCTATCTGTTCAGCTGAGAGTGCCAACCACTGAATTTTATTGAAAACTATTTATTATATCAAGTAGTGTAATTTTACCTGTTTGTTTTCAATTCAGAGCATTCCGTTTAGAGTTTATAAAATTGACTGAAATTTTGCTCATTATCGTTTGTATTTATTCACTTAATATTCACGGCGGTGTTAAGTGTTACCAATATGTAGATTTATCTATTGCAAAACGAGAGAAATTTGCTTAGTTTACGCAGCCCCTGCGTGACGGAATTTTTTCTTATAAGATTAAACTTGCACAATAAATTTATTTAAATTCTATTAAAATTTTATCTAAAACAGATATAACAGGTCAAAACAGGTCAATGATTAAGAAGTGTTGACTTGCCAATGGTAGTTAGTATGACTACAGTTTCAAACAATTTAAGACGAGGGTCATCTCATCTACGCCGAAGAATATGAATATATATATATATATATATATATATATATATATGGGGAAAAAGCGTAATTTTCCTCATCCCCCACTATATTTATATATATAATTTTGAACGAACCTTATACGAGCTAACGGATCTGTATCTGGTATGAACTTTCTAATAATTTGTAGCAACTGCTGCTAAATGAGGAGTTGCTTAACACAAACTTGGGAGCACTTTGACCTTCTAGAATCTATACAAACTTACAGATGTCGAATTGAGTTATTAATTCAATTATTATTATTTACTCAATTACTTCAATAATTGGAACAACTTTGTTCTCAATGGTGTGCTGCATAATAGACTCTAATGAGGAGAGACTACATTCTCAGCAAGGGCAACATTTCCTAATACTATATATATATATATATATATATATATATATATATATATATATATATATATATATATATATATATATAAAATCGTAACCTCTGTCTGTACATTGATTTTTTTCGCGAAATTTCACGATAACTTTTCGTTTCTCATGTCATAGACACCATAACTGCATTTCGTCTAAGACAAACAGGAGTGGGGGTTATAAGGGAGGCCTGAAATTAAAAATAGCGATTTTCGTTTCCTATTGCTTTTTCAGCAAATTTGCCCATAACAGTTGTTTATTTTGTAATTTAGAGTAACTTTTGTTATATGCACTTTTGCCGTATGCGGAAGTATTAATGTGTTATACGCTAAAAACTATAGCGAGGGTCCACAATTTTATTTGGCACAAAAGACTAAACGAACTAAACCAAACTCGGTATGTGAATTAGTACTAACGCCTTCCTTATAATAAGCCATACTATCATATCTAGGGACGGGCAGGAGTGGGGGTTATAAGGGAGGCCTGAAATTAAAAATAGCGATATTTCGTTTCCTATTGCTTTTTCAGCACATATGCATATAACAAAAGTTGTTTACTTTGTTATTTAGAGTAACTTTTGTTATATGCACTTTTGCCGCATACGGATGTATAAATGAGTTATACGCTAAAAACTATAGCGGGAGTCCACAATTTTATTTGGCTCAAAAGACTTAACCGAATTAAACCAAACTCGGTATGTGAATTAGTACTAACGCCTTTCTTATAATAAGTCATACTAACATATCTAGGGATGGGCAGGAGTAGGGGTTATAAGGGAGGCCTGAAATTAATAATAGTGATTTCCTATTGGGGTTTCGGCAAATATGCACGTAACAAAAGTTGTTTATTTTGTTATTTAGAGAAATTTGCTCAACACTTCTTTTCAATATGAACTACCAGGTACATCACCTGAAAAAATTAATTCAAATGTATGTCAATATTTTCTCCTTAATAATTCAAATCTATGCATAATTCACAGGAAACGGGAAATATGACAATAAGCAGGACAGTGAAGTCTTTCATAAAAAATTAATTTTATTATTAACAAATCCACAAAAACGACGGGTGTTAACCCTAAACACTGGGACGGGTATATATACACACATAAAATTGTAACCTCTGTCTGTACATTGATGTTTTTCTCGAAAGTTCACAATACTTTTTCATTTCATATGCCACAGACACGATATCTTCAATCTGTGGCTTTGATTTCTGTTTGTTACTTTTTCAAACCTAAATTACTGAACCGAATTTTATGAAACTTGGTATCCATACTACTACTAGCCCAACTTAGACTATAGGCTATACTAATATTAGGAGTGGGGTTTTTAAAGAAGGCCTGAAATTAAAACTACCGATATTTTGTTTTCTACCAGTTTTTCGGCATAGAAACACATTAAAAAAATTGTTTATTTTGTTATTAATAGTAACTTTAGTTATATACACTTATATATATACAAAGTGCAATTCCTATTTACACAATAAATTTATTAAATTTCATTACAGATTGCTACTTACATTTCTGACGTGCTTATTCTCTCTTAAGTTCGTTAAGACAGCCCCTTCATCAAAGGTGATGTCGATGATACTGTGATTCCCAAAGCAGGCTAAGTCTGCTGAGCACAGATAGATTATTTACACGTCAACCTTGAAGTTGATTATTTTGCGTCATAATATAAAATCGATTACTTTACGATAAAATGATATACAATTGAGGTATTTAATTTTTTTGTACCGTTTTTTCAATTTTTTATATTGTGAATTTTCTCTTTTATTTTTCGTTTAGTATTATTTATTTCTTTATGAATTATTTGTGCTTTTTTCAAAATTGGAGGTGTGTTTCTTGGAGATGGAATGATCCGTCAAGGCAGTTTTTAGACTATCATTGGACATACTTTTTACGCAATGCTTGAACATTTGGCAAGGATTCACCAATATAAGTTCCATTGCAAGTGTTACAGTTTATTCCGTATATATTATATTTACATTATGATTCTATTATTTCATCTTTAATTCTACTAAATGTTTTCTAGATTTAGCAGATTTCCCTTGAGGAAAATCAGCTATTGATGTCTTACTCATGTCGCAATTTTCGAAATTTTTCTTCAAATGCCCATCGATCCTACCCAGGAGATGACGAAAATGAGGTCGGTTCAAAACTATATATATATATATATATATATATATATATATATATATATATATATATTGTTGCGAAAATTAAATACATGAATAATCCTTCAGAGAGAGAGTCGCGGCATTTGAGAAGTACGAGATAGATCAAAGAAGCCGACAGAGGGTCTGGCCCTACGAGACCCGTCTAGTCAAGACATCGACGGCCCCGCTTCATCTTCATCTTCAAGCCTGTCGATAGTTGTACTGGTATATATATATATATATATATATATATATATATATATATATATATGTCTGTTACCGCTCTAGCGGTCGCAATTATTGTTTAATCGTTAACAAACTCGGTATTTAGTCATTTTATGTAAAAAGAAAGATCAAATTCTTTAACGGCTGAAGTCGGACAAGGGGGAGGGGGGGTTTGAGGGGAAGAATTTTGAAAATTTGAAGTATTTCTGTTACTATACGGAGGGTCGAAAAAATGTATAGAATCAATCTTATAGCAAACTAAATGTACTATAAATATTGTTATATACATTTATTCTCCATCTTGAATATTAAATGAGCTATTTGCATTTTTCAGTTTCCAGCCTTCAGAAAACCCGCACTTCTATCATGTTACATAAACAATACTCGGTTGTGAAATAAACCGCATCAATCGAAGCTTTAATACCAAATATTGTTTTCAAGAGAAATTTATTATACGAGATACATGCAAATATGTTCTGGCGACCCCCCCCCTCCCGTTCTTAAGTTTTTGGACTACTTAAATTTGATTGATTTGAGACAAAAATAATTCTGATTCATTAAGTTAAATTACAGTACTAGTTATAGTAAATAGTTTTCAATAAAATGAATACGTTATACTCAGTTATATTACAGTAATTGTTTTTTTCTTTCCGGTAGGATGTTAGCAGAACTATTTGTTTACATTTCTGATGCTTTCCGTCGGGAGGTTTCTTATTATCGTTTGTATCTATTCACTTAATATTCACGGTGGTGTTGTGTTACCACTATGCAGATTTATCTATTCTTAAACTTCACGATGGAAATCTGCTTAGATTACGCAGCCCCTGCGTGACAGACTTTTTATTGTTTTATATGTATATCTTTTTGATCAAACATTATTTTCGTCATCACCTAGGTAGAAGCGATGGAGGTTCGTGGAATTGTTTCAAATACGTCGTCATGAGTAGGGTAAAACCGGGTAGTCGGGAGCAAAGCGGGTAGCTCCTCTTAGCCGTTGTGTGTACTGCTGTCGGGCTGATAACGGAGCAACTACAATCCACCTTTGAAGAAGAAGCAGCGGCTATTACGCCAAATCGATAGTCGTGCTTTTTTTGAGTCAGTGACAATAATTCAATTTTTGTGGAACCTGCTTAAGATTTTGGTGGAAAAGGTTTTTGATGTTACTGCACTCCTATTCCAATTAGAATACTGGCATGTAGTTCCCTTAGTACAAGTTTTAATTACCTTTATGTTAGCACAAAGTAATTGCCTTTAGCGTTTTATATGCCCGAATGACGCAATGTTTTATTTAAACTTTACGCGCGGGGTAAAACCGGGTAGTAGCTATGCCACGATTCTCGAAACATGAAAAGTATAATTTTACCTAATTTTGTTTAATTATTTCATTGTAAAAGCATGTATAATGACAAACAATATGATAAATCTTGAGATGATATAGAAATAAGATAAAAAAAAAAATGTAATAGTAAAATAATAATGACAAAGAATTAAGTTTGTTTAACTCTTATAGAATTGTGTGTTCCTTTATTTATTTAATTTTTTTAATGCACCAAACAACATTTTTTATTAACAAAAGAACATTTGAGTAAAAATCTTTACATTTTTATTTTCCCATAAGAAAAACATATCTACCCGGTTTTACCCTACTAGTGGGGCAAAACCGGACAAAATGACTTTTTACAAAAAAAGTAGGGTAAAACTTCTTTAAAAATTTTGATTTTGTTTTTGAAACTGTAGTTGTGTTAACAGATAAGTAGAATTTATTTTTAAAAAAGTCCGTAACGCAGGGGCTGCGTAAACTAAGCAGATTTCCCACGTGGTTTTACAATAGAGAAATCTGCCTAATGACAACTGTAGTAGTAAGAAACCTCTAAACCTAAAACATTATTTAGGGCGTAATAACCCAGAAGTTTCTAGCCCCAAAAAACAGTTATCCTAACCTCTAAACCTATTCACGAGGGACGAATAGTTATGGAAATGGCCACCAGAGCTCTCGGCGAAAGTCCGAACATAGCCTACGTGATCACACGCAGATTACAAATGCAAATATCTCGGTTAATATTCAAGATAGAGAATAAATGTATATAACAATATTTATAGTAAATTTAATTTGCAATAAGATTTGTTCTATACAATTGTTCGATCCGATGCATAATAACGGAGATATTTCGAATTTTTGAAAATCCCCCCTCTAAACCCCCCCTCCCACTGGTCCGATTTCAGCCGTTAACGAACTTGATCTTTCTTTTTACATAAAACGATTAAATACCGAGTTTGGTGACGATTAAACAAAAATTGCGACCGCTAGAGTGTTAACAGACAAATATATATATATATATATATATATATATATATATATATATGTCTATATATATATATATATATATATATATATATATATATATATATAGATATATATATATATATATATATATATATATAGTTTTGAACGGACCTCATTTTCGTCATCTCCTGGGTAGGATCGATGGACATTTGAAGAAATTTTTCGAAAATTGCGTCATGAGTACGACCTCAATAGCTGATTTCCCTTAAGGGAAATCTGCTAAAAACTTTACTTATTTGTGATAAAAATTGTAGTTTCTGGAAGCATTCAAACCTTAGCTGCCCCCACCCTGGGTTTTACCATTTCCCTTAGAACGTCAATAGTTGATTTTCCAGGAGTGATACCAGTAAACCCAAAAATATATAAAATATCTTCTGAAGAGTATGAGAAACAGTTACTGTCATGTGAGTATATCCATTCCTGAGTAATAACCATAAAGAACATCGGCCATTGCAAATGTTGTTATCCATAGAAAAAGGTATGTCGGTAGCAGGGTTTGGGGAGGAAGGGACGGAAGGAAAGAGCCTTCATAATCCGTAGCTTGGAAGAAGTGTGTAAACAACCGACACCACCACTGCCATCTAACGGATACTGTAAATACTAGCACACCGGCCCGGGGGGTGCGCCCCCTCCCTGAAATATTAATTCCGAAAACCGAGAAAGAGGGGCCTACTCCGCCACACTTATCACGGGATTTTCTCCCGAAATATTTATCCTGGAAATACGCTTCCTAATCCCGGGTTTATTGCCTAAAGCCTCAGGGGAGTGTAGAACTCAACACTCTCAGCCCTGCATTGAATATCTCATTGTGTACCACTTTATTAGGAGAATATACGCTATACATTTCATTATTTATGTATACTGTCTCTACTTATCAAAGTATATGGCTGGATATTTTCTCAAAAAGTCTTGGAAAAAGAATATTTACTCCAAGAATGTCTCTCGATTGGGGTTAAAATTTTATTCACCCATTAAAGCTTTTTTAATATCATGATATTCACTTTTTTATTTATTCTTTTGTTCACATTTGACATGGTATCAAGTTCCAACATATTTCCCTTAAGCTTATATATATATATATATATATATATATATATATATATATATATATATATATAGAGAGAGAGAGAGAGAGAGAGAGAGAGAGAGAGAGATTTCTGTTAACGTCGCAGTCCTGTGTGCTGATTGTTCGTCATCAAATATTACTCAACAATTTTTTAGCCAACTAAAAATAAGATTTTTAGTTTGTCCAGTAGATGGGAACAATTAAAAATGCATAATATATGTGTTATAATGCATCAAGAACCATTATAGAACCAATGTTATATACCCAAATTCGTTAATAATAAATGTTGTTTTATCCTGGATTATTAAGTGAGTAATGTGGGTTTTTCTTCAACCACCCCCTTCTACTCATATGCCGTTAACAACAAGCTTATATTTCTTGACAGCCATTCAATGTATGTTGTAAAAATATACAAGTTTAAAGTTCACGAAATATTTGTCAACTTTATTTATGCTTAAACATTTTAAACGATCGACATTTTTTAATTCTCAACTATGATAATTATTTTATATTTTACTGAAGATTGAAACATAGATGATGTATTAACATTGTGGAGGACTTCATAAAAAAATGAGGTTCCTTCTCGCTATATAACTCAACTATTGTATATCTTGACTTTCATGGTTAGATTTTCCAGCGTAATCATCAAATATTTATTAAAAATCCAGCCCATCGACGATTCTTATTCAGTTCATGACATTTGTGTGATTTAATATGTTTCTACTAGTTTTGGTTAGCATATTCAATCAATAATATATAGTAATATTTTTTTTGGTTACATTATTCAGTGGAGTTCTTATTTATGATAAATTAGATACCAGAACACCGGACAATTGGGAAAATGAAAAGAAAAAGGACTAGTTTGTTCAAACTGAAAGCTATTCAAATAATTTGCTTTTGTAATGTTCCCCCCTGGTTGCACAGTTTGCCGGGGGTAAACAAATAAACAGGGGGAGAAAGGTGCTGTACATACAGAACACAAGCTGTATGTTTGGATTTCCAGCTGCCTCCAAGGAACTTTAAGGACAGCTATGAAACTCAGCCCATGTTCCATAAAAGTTGCAATAATGAGGCTAAAAACCGCGTTGGCTTCTAGTTGTCAGCGACTCCACAAGATCAACTCTACTGGTCAAAAAATAAATAAACAGTATGGATTCCCAACGTTATGATGACGATTAAGACCAGTGTGTCAATAATTGGATATGGGTGAACAAGAATTGGTACAAGGACGGCTTAAAGGTATTTCAATTTTAGTCGTATATTTGAAAAAAGTCCGTCACCCAGGGGCTGGGTAAACTAAGCAGAATTCCCACGCGAAGGTTTACAATAGATAATACACATACAGGTAACACTATCGTGAATGCTCAGAAAATTTACAATACAAGTTAATAATCTCTACAACGCGGCTGAATAGTATACAAACAGGCCAGCCATCCTCGTAGCGCTGCATAGATAGACCGGAAAGACAGACAATTAATGAAATATATCTAAATATAACATATTAATTTTATTGAAAACAATTTACTGATGCTAGTGTACATAAAACGACTAAATATAGAGTTTCGTAACGATCAAACAAAAATTGCGACCGCTTGAGTGGTAACAGACAAATATATATATATATATATATATATATATATATATATATATATATATATATATATATATATATATATACAGTTTTGAACGGACCTCATTTTCGCCATCTACTAGGTAGGATCGATAGACATTTGAAGAAAAATTTCGAAAATTCCGTCATGAGTACGACGTCCATAACTGATTTCCCTTAAGGGAAATCTGCTAAACGTCCGTTACGCACGGGCTGCGTAAAATAAGCAGATTTCCCACTTCCTTGTATATCATACATAAAATCTTATTTGGTGACGTCATCACACTAAGTATTTGCTTGAATCTCGCATAGTAAAAGTTTCTTGAAAACAATATTTGATATATAAGACTAGAAGAAAGTGGTTCGTGATATAGCAGCTTATTGTTAATATGACATGAGTTTTAAAAACTAAAAAATCCTAATATCTCCGTTAATATTCATAGTAGAGAAAATATGTATATATTGGGGCGTTTAGAGAGGGGAATTCCGAAAAGTCGAAATATTTTCGTTATTATAAGTCGGATTGGAAAACTGTTTTGAACCTACCTTATTGAAAATTAAATGAACTCTAAATGTTATCCTATACATATTGTTGCGAAAATGAAATTCATGAAAAATTAAACAGGGATAGTCACGTATTTGGGAGGTATGAAGTAGATCAAAGGGGCCAACAGATGTTCTCGGGAAGACCCGCCATTCTGGACGAGTCTCGGCCTCATCCTTTGATAATTTTTCCGCTAATCTATATAAGACACCCATGCTGACCCGAGTCAGTTTTAGTTTGTTCTCAGCTGGCTTCAAGTGATCGTCAGTGCGTTCAGTGCTACAGTGCGAATAGGTTGCAGTGCGGTAAAGTGTTTTTATCTGAAGAACAGTGTTGTGCCGTGACTCTGTAAGTAGCAGTATAGTGCCGTGTTTAAGACAACGCAGTGCCGTTAACTTCGCGAAGTGAAGGACAGTGCAGTGCCGTGTTTTTGTGAACTTCAGTAATCGTGAGTGAATTATTGGACTGTGTAATTTGAAGAACAGTGAAGTTAGCAGTGCATACTGTGAGTAATAATTAAGAATAATTAACCAAGAGTGTAGTTCATTGTTAAATAAATTGCGCAGTGATTAAAAACTGTGAAGCTTGTGTGAGCCAAAAGAACTCTAATAAACAACGTTTATTACTGACTTTGTAATAAAACGTAACAATATTTTCTGTATCATGAATATTAACCGTGGTACTTGGATTTTTAAGTTATCGGCTTTCAATAAACTCCCACTCCTACTCATGTCAAGTTAACAATGAGCTGTTATAGAAACATGAATCATTTCATTCCAAGGTTAAATACCATATATGGTTTTCATTGAACTTTTACTTTGTGAGATGCATTCAAAATATGTTGTGATGACGTCATTAATTAAGATGTTTCGTTCTTTACTCGAAAAGGATTATTTTATCTATACCATACTCAATATTTAACCGTTTCAGGCAACCCTAAGATCATATTTGTTACTGGTTGAAATTGGACCAAGAATAATGGGGGTTTAGAGATGGGGATTCGAAAATTCGAGATATTGTAAATGTTATACTACCATTGTTGTTAAACTATTGATGTTCTACAATTCTATTTCTATGCATTTTTTCGTAACTTGTGCATTAAGCGAGTTATTCCTACTTTCTTGTTTTCTGCCGTCAGAAACTCCTCTCCTTTCTACTCATCAGTTTGGTGTGTTATAACAGCACGTGGGAAATCTGCTTTGCCTACGCAGCTCCTGCGTGACGTACTTTTAATTCATTGTGTTGTGCCTCTTCAGTGGATCTCTTGAAGAAATATCTGCTGCGCTTCTCCTGTTGCACTGGAGTTAAGTGTTCGCTATTGACCGATTCCGCCAAACTCTTCCTCATTTTCTTTTCTTCCTCGCAGAATTTAGTAAGGAAGTATTATTATTTTTATCTCTCTCTTCTCCATTACTTTTTCACAATGACCAATTACCGACTATATCCACCTCTAAATTTCTATTTAGTTTCATTCTAATTTTCCTTTGCACCACTGAAGGGACATTTTTTTCTCTATAATATTTCCAGTAGAGGATATTTATTAGTTTGAGAAATTTTTAAACGACCTCTGAAAGATATGATTTTTCAGCTGTCTAATAAGATCTCATAGTATGGCTGATGTAATGCATATGTAATATAAAAAATATAATGCACACTTTTAAAAGTACAATCCGATGCTAAGTTCACGATCCATGGTACACTTTTCGTCTTCCAGATTCACTGAGCTCTTTTATAATCATAGCCGTGATATACATGTCGTGAAAGTTTTTTATAGCCCAGTAACTACAAAAGTTTTTACATATGTCCATTGACTGTAAAGTTATTACTCTCAAAGTAGAAGCAAACTGGAGATACAAACATAAAACGTACTCTTGCTATCTTGATTCAGAAATGACGATCCTCTATTTCCATTTTTTAACATTCCTTTTCTAGCTTTGCGCACAATCCCATATTTCGATTGTATTAGTCATTTTGGACACTATCCCCTCTATGTCGTCTTTAAATTATAAGCCTTAAGTGCCTTTGTCATTTTAGTGGTTTGCAGTTTATTTTCTTAATTGCATTTTGAATTTATCATCAAGAATTTGTTAGTCCTAGGTACATTACATTTGGTGATCGTTTTCAATGTTGGTAGCATATTATAATATATATATATATATATATATATATATATATATATATATATATATATATATATTTATATATTTACTTAAATACCCAGACAGTCTTCGTTTAAATAATGCCACATAGATTAATGAATTTTCAAAATGAATTTAACTAGTTCTAAATTTATCATCATATACTGATTTTAATGATATTCGATGTCGAATTAAATTGTTTTCCTTATTATTGTCAGTATAATGATGTCAGAAAACGCTATTATTTTGGTCGTATCTGGTAGTTGGATTTTAATTAAACTGTTCGTGGTAAAGTACTGATTTTATTTTCAAGATTGAGCAGGTATTTTACGTAGTGTATGTTTTTTTCATATTAGTTTTCATTTATATAGATGGGAGTTGGGATAACAAAACACGCAGTTTACAACGATAAATCTATTGAACAAAATCGTCTCCAAATTATGAATGTTTCAATAAATACTCCCATTTTATGAACACTTCGTATGCAATTTGATTATATTGGATAATAACCCGTCCAGTAAGTAATGTATACGCAATCCATATTTCAAAAATTCTTTCTGGTGTCACGAATAATTCGATCAAAACGTTCTAAAAAACAAAAGTTCATTTCGGAGATAGAAACTAAGTTTGTCTAAAAATACCACCATTTGCGAATTAAATAATAAAGAGCATTGAGCAAAGAGTCCGTATTCTTAGAAAAGGCATTATTTAAAAATATCTCTCCTTCGGTTGTCATATTATTAGCATTATTATATTGACAATATGACAAAGCTGCTATCTTTGTACTTTAAATATATATATATATATTCAACTTATTGGCTGTACACGTGTATGTGTGCTATTTTCTTAATAGACCGCTGATCATGAGGCTAATATTGAACAATGAAAAGAAAATTTAAATTGTTAACAATTTTTTTCAACCAAAGGATATTGATATCATTTCTACACTACTGGAAACATATGGTATCAAAAGATCACCTCTTTTCCTCACCATTATAGCAATATCCCAGCTTATTTGTCAAGTAATATCAATTAAATTGTGTAATATTTATAATAAAGTATTAATATACTGCAATTTCTCCACGTTACATTCAAAATGTTTATTAGCAGTCTGTATTTTTTAAAATTAACTTTTGTTGTTGTTTGCATGTTGACAAAATGCTAATGATGATGATACTTTCGAAGGAAGTCTATTTCCTATTATTTAAGATTAGTAAATTGCTTAGAATGTAGGTGGCCACCGTGCATTATCAAATGCTTCCTAGTTATGAATAATCTAACGTCAATAGGATTATGCTTCACAAGACTTATATTTTTTGTGTTCGAATAGAATGTTAATGTTTGTGTTTAATATAAAATGTTTTATTGTCCAGTAACTCAGTAACAATTGATAAGAAATCTATTGGTGTGTTGTATTTATAACTGTAAGTAGATTGGTGGGAGTGAATAGAGAGGAGGTTGATGGAAGGGCACGAAAGAGGACCAATAAATCTAGGGTCAAGTTAATTCGGGAGGGAAGAGAGAAGGCCCTTTAATAGAGTTAGGTAATTTGTTTAAGAAACACACCATCAGGGTGCGCCCTGTCTTCTCTCTCTCTCTTGTACAAATTTTATGACGAGTATTTGGGAAGGATCGCCTCCCACTCCACCCTTTCCTTCTACTAAAACTCAGTGGAGTGCTTTTATAAATAAATGGATCCAATTCTATCTCCTGTCTACTTTACGGGGAATGAAAGGCTTCAGTTACGTACTTTACCTTTTGAATATACAGGACTATGGTGAATCCGACAAAATAATAATAATTAATTAAAAACAAAGAGATATTTATGAGGGAGGCAGCCTAAGCCCATTGTGAATCAATGAATCAGTTACTTCCAGTAAGTAGTGTTGAATCTCTTAGTAATGGTGAAACTAGGATTACCAGCAGCTTGTATATGGATGACATTAAGTTGTACGCAAGGAATCCCGGTCAATAACAAACATGATTGACATTGAAGCGGATTTCAATAAAATCATGTGCAGACTTTATATTCAAGAGGGAAACCAATGTTAGCGGAATATATAGAGTTATTCAACATAAGCTGCACAAGTTATCTTAGTGCAATGAAATCATACACAATCAGAGATCAGCATCTTAAAATAGCCTTAAATGAAATAAAAGGGGTGTTCTGAAGTACTTTTATTATATTTTTAAGCCTCATACTTAATATTTATTTAGAAGGAGGATATACAATAAAAACTGTAAATTATTAACGAAATGATAACATTATATCATAATTTCGGAATAATTATCTGATGAGAATCCTCATATGATGTATTGGATCAAATAGCGAAAGCGTAGAATTGGATACTACCTTATCATACGTATGATAATTCATTAAGTATGGAAATTCATTATCAAATTTATGCTGATTCCAAAAGATTCATCACAAGAACTTCATTAGATAAAGAGCAGAATCTTTAAACGAATTACTTAATTGGATGAAGGATATATAGTTTTGAAGAGGAAAGTCAATAATGGTTTTGAACTCAATTCAATAGTACTTACAGTCGGCTAATAGATTCAGAACACACTAGAACAAGTTGTACTAATAAAAAAATCCAACATTGAAGTTCTAAATGAAGTCAGTGAGAGTAAAAGTCTCATTAAGGTCATGGAAAAGAAAGAGAGTGAAATTTCTATGGCATCTCATAAAACACAACGACCTCATCACAAATATATTTTAAGGTCCTTGGACATAGGGGAAGAGGTAGACCTAGAAAATCCTATTTTGAAGGCATCAAACATCTTATGGATTTAAGTGGGTAATGTGAAAAGAGCAGCATCTGAACAGAACAAAATGGTCGCAACTACAAGGCGTAGCCTTTAGATCGTGAGTTTTCAGATATATATGAAGAATTGCTTCTTAGGCATTTCCATTAACTATAATGTATTCAATAATTTGATAAGTTACCTAAGTATTTCAGTGTAACTCCTACAAAACGATTAATCTGTCTACATTTTTAAAAACTTGTCTGAAGTCAATGATGGCTTCTTGAATGATGTTATTTCATTTTAAGGATTTAAAAGTAATTAGCTTAATGAAAAAAAAGTTCTTTTTTTTTAAATCAATTTTCCAAAGGGTAAAGAACTCAATATAACCAATTTTCAATTCGAGAGTATAATTGCCTAAATCTAGCTAGCTAGCTGTGAGTTGGCTAGCTATTACCTTCCTTTGTTAGGGTCAGAGAATGAAAAGTTATAAAATCCATAGACAGACATTTTCATTTAACGATAATTATTCGTGATGTAAAATATTGCCAAAGGACATAAAACTTAATTCCATCATATTTCAGGTTGAAAGATCACAGCAGATATACTGAAAAAAGATCAAAGACAAACTTCGTTTTCTGAATGATTTCGCTTAGATTACCCAATCAGTAATTGAGGTAACGTTAATAAAACTCGGGTTATATACAAATCATGCTATTACAACATTGATCAATAGTTAGTTAGTTATTATGAATAAGCTTTCTTAAAACAAGAATGTGGTAATTTCAAATTTTTGAATACAGGCTTCTGGAATTTGGAAAAATACTGCTTACTGTTAATTACTTTCATCCACTTGGCAGTTCAAATTATTGGTTTGTTTTTGGTGTTCTACTTCTGACAGACACACTCTTTCGAAAGTTATATCCACAATTGTTCTAGAGAAAAGAGTATTACATTGTATGCCATATTTATAAGAGACCATTTTATCTCGTAGGAACAGTTTCAACAGGATGAGCGATGGGCGAAGACCAAAAAGAAAGTAAAATAAAAAAAAAAAGGGAGCATTCCCCAGATACAGGAGTCATTACTGGATAAGAGGAGAGGAGATATGGTTTATCTCGGGAGAGGCCTGGGTAATCCTGGACATCATATCTCTTTTATGACAGATATAATCCCAAATGTACGGAGGGTCCCTCAGTTTCATCCTTTCTTTTCCCTTAAGCCACCCCCGATACACGTCGGCCAACAGGTAGGCCGATTCTGCTTTATAGCTACAAAATAGCAAACGGCAAGCACAATTTTTTTTTTTTTTGGTTGAAATCCTATTGAATGCAATCAAGAGCCTGTGGTGTAAATATAAATTTAGAATTGACAGATTTTCTATTTTAATTCGGCGAGGGTAATTTTAGCAGATTCCCCTTAAAGGAAATCAGCTATTGAGGTCGTACTCATGATGCATATATATACGCATATATATATATATATATATTTGTCTGTTAACGCTCTAGCGGTCGCAATTTTTGTTTGATCGTTACCAAACTCGATATTTAAACGTTTTATGCAAAGAGACATATCAAGTTCGTTAATGGCTGAAATCGGACCAGTGAGAGGGGGGATTTTCAAAAATTCGAAATATCTCCATTACCATACGTCGGATCAAAAACTTGTATAAAACTAATCTTATTGCAAATTAAATTTACTATAAATATTGTTCTATACATTTATTCTCTATCTTCAATATTAACCGAGATATTTGCATTTTTATTAAAAGTGGGCCGATAACGGACGAGTGAGTTTCCCACCAAAAGCTACTTCGGCTGTTTCCGTAACCGTTCGGCTCTCATATGGAGATTTCTTATTGTATAACTTCACATGGGAAATCTGCTTAGTTTACGCAGCCCCTGCGTGACGGACTTTTTTTTGTTTCTGACATTTTTAAGAACCACTCTAGCTACCACACTTTTACCAAGGACAGAAGAATTGTTTTAACTATATTTCCACAGGAAGCCACTAATTCATATTAATTCATAACGGCGGATAACTCGATTAACTAATTACTTCTGGCTTCAACTTCCACATAAATTTTTATGTACTTCAATAATGCAGGCACCAGAGGTAGTTGAGTATGCAAAATATGTACAGCATTCTGTAAATAGTTTTGAACTGAGAAAAGATTGCAGATTATGATACAGGTTGTGGCCGGGAGGTTATTTGGTCAATTTATTTTTTATATCTCCTCCCCTTAAATAGCATGAAAATTGAATATACAAGTGCATTGGAACCATCTTAATGATTATTTTCGTGACAACATCCAATTGTTTCTTTCTTATAGCTAGTCAATAGAACAAAGAAGTAAAAAAGTTAAAAATAAAAACAAAAATTATTAATAAAAAAAAATATTTAATATGAAAAATCAAATTTTAACAGAATTCATTAAAGAAATGCAAATTATCTATTTTTAGCAGATTTCCCTTGAGGGAAATCAGCTATTGAGGTCGTACTCATGACCCGATTTTCGAATTTTTCTTCAAAAGTCCATCAATCCAATTCAATTTACTATAAATGTTATTCTAAACATTTTTTCCATATAATGAGTATTAACCGAGGTATTTGTATTCTATAGTTTTACGCTCTCAGTAAACCCCCGCTCCTACAAGTGTCATATTAATAATAAGCTGTTATATCATGAACCACTTCATTACAAGGTTAAATACCATATATGGTTTTCAACAAAGCTCTATTATACGAGATACAAACAAATATGTTGACACCCCCCCCCCTCCTTTTGTTCTTGGCTTACTAAATTTTTAGTGATTGAGACAAAAATTATTCTGATTCATTGTAAATTATAGCACTAGCTATTGTAATTAGTTTTCAAAAAAAGTAATAAGTTATATTCTGATATAATTCGGTAATTGTTTTTCTTTCCGGTGAGAGTTTAAAAGACCTGCTGTTTACATTTCATACGCCTCCCGTTGGGAGGGGAAAGATTTCTTATTACTGCTTGCATTTATTCACTCAATATTCGCGGTTGTGTTGTTTTACCAGTATGTAGATTTATCTATTGTTAAACGTCACGAGGGAAATCTGCTTAGTTTACGCAGACCCTGCGTGACGGACCTTTTTTTTTATTTTCACAGTCATTATTATTAAAGCCTTAGCAAAGTTTCTTCCTTTATATCCTTATAAAGGTATTATACTTGCTTTGGTGTGTACAATAGTTTATTTGTAATAATTGAAATGTAAAGTAAAGAGGAAGCATTTGTATTTGATGCAGTTCAGGATTAATCTTCATTGTTGGTTGTTTTTCTTGCAAGACAAATTTCTACAATTGCTCAAAAACCGAGTATTTGTGGAGTTCCGTAACGCGCCTAGAAACTATAAGTGTATTTTTACTGTAATATATGAAATATTTGTCAACGTTTTAGCTAATGCCCCTCAGGGGGAATTGGCTATTGAGGTTGTACTCTAGATGCAATTTTTGACCAATTTCCTCAAATGTCCATCGATCTTATCCAGGAGATGACGAAAATACCTTCAAAAATATGTAAATGCACACACGCACAAAGACATCTACATAAAGGGAAATTAAATTGATGTCCATCTTCTAAAGAAATTGACTCAAAACAATTGTTCCGGTTAATACAAAAGAACTTCCTAGTAACCAATAATATATATATATGTGTGTGTGTGTGTGTCTGTGTATGTGTGTGTGTGTGTGTGTGTGTGTGTGTGTGTTCTGTGTATGTGTGTGTGTGTGTGTGTGTGTGTGTGAGCGCGTGTGTTTGTATTCCATCTCAGTAAACACTTTACCATACTTAGTATTTAATTATGACATCATTAAGGACTAGTATATAAATTATAATATTAGAAGGTATGGGAGGTGCCATGTAATTAGGAACTTAAATGTTAAGATGCAATCTGTATTACAAAGATCTAATCCCTGTTCCGTTTGAAATTAAAATAAAGTAATTGCTAGTTGAGACTGAGCACGAGATAATCCCTTCCCTTCGCATAATTGTCTCTCTTTAGTCTCCGTGATTTATCTTTTATATTTGGGGCATTCCAACCCCTCATATATTCAGAACTTAAAATCTTGCCGAACACTTATTTAAATAAATCACTCCATATTTTTTTTATTTAATTAATCGTTTTATGGCCAATAAATCATTTTTAGAGCATTCATGTTATTTTAAAAGTATTCGTTGTGAAATATTATTATAAAAAGGATAAACTTATCTTTATAGATATGGTTCTTTAACGACAGTCAATACAACCAGGTTTGGCAATATTATTAAGCTTAATAATCATTATCATTAATTAATAATTAGTTCTTAATTTGGTCTAATAAGACCTCAGTAATATTTAAAAGTGATTTGCCAACAAATCAAATAACCTTGTTATATTTGGTGACAGAATATGCATAAATGAAATGTTAACCTTAGCCTAAGTTTTTTTTTGGAGGGCATTATAAACTTTTAAGATCTTTAGCTGGACTCAAGGAATTCGCTACCAACTATGTAAAACCCCCGTTAACCAAGAAGGGTCCGTAATGAGATATCATAAATAGAGTGGCATGCCACAATAAACCGGCGGTCGAACAGTAGTGTTTTATCACTAACGGCCAGTTCGCTAGTTGATGATATCTATGAAAATCTATGTCCTTCTTCCATACCGACTGGCTATCTGACTGATTTACTCACTAGACTACCGCCATTCCACTACTGACGCGAAACCAGAGCGCTCTGGTAGCGAGTCGGTGAACTAACTTTCAGGCTGGTGATCCATTCAAGTACTGATCATGCTCGAAGCTGTTAAACTTAGTTTATCTAGTCAGATAACGCTCTACCACTGATCTAAGGGTGTCTCCCTCCCAATTAGCCGTAGCACGTGGACGATAGTAAATAACAAATTAAAAATACTTCCTTTTTTTTAAATGGAATAACAATTCCCTTAAGGGAAATCAGCTATTGAGGTTGTACTCATGAAGCGATTTTCAAAAATTGTCTTCAAATGTCCATCGATCCTACCTAGAAGGTGACGAAAATGAGGTCCGTTCATAATTATATATATATATATATATATATATATATATATATATATATATATATATATATATTTGTCTGTTAAGGCTCTAGAGGTCGCAATTTTTGTGTGATCTTTACCAAACTTAGTGTTTAATCGGTTTATGTAAAAAGAAAGATCAAGTTCTTTAATGGCTGACCTCGGACCAGTGGGAGGGGGGGTTTAGAGGGGGGATTTTAGAAAATTCAAAATATCTCTGTTATTATGCATCTGATCGAAATAGTGTATAAAACCAATCTAATTGCAAATTACATTTACTATAAATATTGTTATATACATGTATTCTCTATCTTGAATATTAACCGAGATATTTGAATTTTCCGTTGCATTTAACTTTCCGGATTAGTTCAGTCGTTTCTGTAACTGTTTGGCAGTCGTGTAACCAAACCGTTCTTGTCTTCTAACCTTTTACTTTGTAAGATATATGCAAGTACGTTCTTTTGATGACCACCCCCCCCCACTCCGCTCCCTTCTTTATTTCTTGGACTACTAAAATTTTAGTTGTTGAAATATAAATTATTCTGATTCATTATAAATTACAGTACTAGATATAGTAAACAGTTTACAATAAAGATAATGTGTTATATTTAGATGTATATCAGTAATAGTTTTTCCTTTCCGGTGAAGAATATGTCAATCTGTTCAGGTCTCAGTAGTTGGCAGACCTATTTGTTTACAATTCATAAGCCGTTTCCATTGGGAGCTTATTAAAATTAACTTAACGATTTCTCATTACCGTTTGTATTTACTCAGGGTGGTGATAAGTGCTATCAGTATGTATATTTCTCTATTGTAAAACTTCACATGGGAAATCTGCTTAGCTCACGAAGCCCCTGGGTGACGGACTTTATTTTACTGACAGGTTAGATTAAAAGTTTACTTAAATATTAACGAAAATTTGGTGGGTTTACCTCAAATTAGCTGACCATTTAATTATTTAATTATACTGTTGATAATACATTATAAATGAACTTGAGTTAAGTAGTAATTAGATTGCTCTCGGTTACAGATAATAAATTTCATTTGTCAAAGAATGTCAATCAAACAACTTTGTAAATAATAAATTGTCCATACTACACTGAACTCTTAACGTATTAGTGGAAACGGCAACTTCATGTTCTGGCATTTGTATCAAATGTAATTTCATCGAAATCCATTGTTTGTCATCTTACCTTTGGATGGAAGACGCAGTCCTTTTGAAACACCTTTTATTTTATGAAGAATTTTAAATGTATTTTACACAACGTTATTATTTATAAAGGCATTACAATTCACTTTAAACGGGAGAAAATTATTGGATAAAAGAAGCAAATTTGTATTCCACAAAAAAATAATATTGGCATGATTCAAGGTAATGAAAATCCCATTAAACTAACTGTTTTAGTATAAATTTTCTTCACTCTGAATCTTCTACAATAAACCCATGACATGTTTTAATTTAGCTACTGAGTCGTTTAAAAACAATTTGGTGACACTTGTCACAATTGACTGTATATTATTTTAGTTGTCATCTCATTTTTGTGAAAGACCAGCTGTTTTTTACAGTGACTTAATTTGATAAAAGTAATAAATTTCATAGAAACTGTAAAGTAATAAATCGTCACGCAGGGACTGCAAAAACTATACAGATTTCCGACGTGAGTTACGACCCACTACTAAACTAATCTCAACTAATTCTAATATATTTTCTTTTTCAAAGTTAAAATCTAATGAGTACAATTGAGGGTTCAGAGAAGGCTTAAAACAAGAAAATACGAACAACTCTCTTAGTATACGAGTTATGAATAATATGTTATAAATGTATAGAACAAAAATTATAAAGCATCGATATTTTAATGATTGGTTCTATAAAATGTTTCGATCTAACACATAATTATTAAAAATATTGAACTTTCGACCCCCCCCCTCTAAACCTTGTCTATTTCAGCCATTAACGAATATGGACATTAGAGTTAAAAATATTGTCTGTCTGTCCGTCTGTGTGTCACTTAACCACTCAAAAACAACTAGGAGGATTTCAATGAACTTTTATATTTGTGAGTGTCTTAAGAACCACTTTGGCTATATGGGAAAACGAATTTTCAAAATTTTCTTAAAAGTTTTTGTTTTGTTAAAAGTTCTTTTTTCATTAAAAGTTTTCTTTATTCCTTTTTTTTATATAATGAATTGATTTTTTTTTAAATATTGTTTAGAATAACAATTTTTGTCATAAATCGATATTTACGTTTATGAGTTTTAAAATTTAGACTTTCGCCTTCCAACCACCAGTCTTTTATTGTTTTATGAAATTGCCAGAACAGACGGGGAGATATTTGGTAATTGTATTAAAGCGATGTGTTTTTTCTACAATTTTCTCAAACGGTGCTAAAATATGTACTAAGAGAAAAAAAAAACATTTTGCGAATCAAATATGTTATCCATGCTTTAAAAACGTATTTCTCACGATCCAAACATATATTTTCTCTTAGCACAATTGCTAGCAGGAACTAATTAAACTTTTGGGCTCAGTAATATCAGTAAATAACACAATATCTCTAAATATCTGCGGCAATTACAAAGAACATACTTACACTGACTTAATTCATCTACCAGTCACCATTGTCCAGCACTTATATTTAATATACTTATGAAATTGGTTTATGATGAATGGAACATTAAGAAATAAATTCATTTTTGAAAACCTGCTACCAGGAACATTTTAACATTCATAAAATATTTATTTTAAAACAAGTTCTTTACAGGTTTATAAGTTATTCACGTGACTCTACGAAACCGCATAAAATATGTAAAAACCAATAACATGTTCGAATGTCAGGTGATATTCTAGTTTAATTAAAATTTTCCAGTATTGTAGAAATAATTGTTCATTTCCATTAAATGGTGTCTGTATGTAAAATCTGAAATGAAAAACGCTCTTTTAGCATATTCTCTTAAGGGAAATCAGCTATTGAGGTTGACTCATGACGTGATTTTCGAAAAATTTCATCAAATGTCCATCAATCCTACCAAGGAGATGACGAAAATGAGGTCCGTTCAAAACTATCTATCTATCTATCTATCTATCTATCTATCTATCTATCTATCTATATATATATATATATATATATATATATATATATATATATATATATATATATATATATATAGATAGCTTATTAAAATTAACTTAACTTAAATAAATTTAATATAAATATTGTTATAGACATTAACTCTCTATCTTGAATATTAACCGTGATATTTGCATTTTTTAGACTTCAAAAAAACCTCACTTCTACTCATGTTACATAAACAATACTCTGTTATGTAATAAAACACATTATTCGAAGCTTAAAAACCAAATATTGTATTCAAGAGATCCTTGTTATACGAGATAAATCAAATATGTTATGCTGACCCCCCACCCCACCCTTCTTAAGTTCTTGGACTACTAAAATTTGATTGATTGAGATAAAAATTATTCTGATCCATTATAAATTACAGTTTTAGATACAGTAAATAGTTTTCTATAAAATTAATATGTTATATTCCGATGTATTTCAGTAATTGTTTTTCTTTCCTGTGGGAAGTTGGCACACCTGATTGTTTACGTTTCAGGCGCTTTCCGTCTGGAGGTTTCTTATTATCGTTTGTATTTATTCACTTGATATTGACTTATGTGCTATTGTGTTACCAGTATGTAGATTTATCTATTGGGGAGGGAAACCTTTTCTTTGTTTACGCAGCCCCTGCGCGATGGACTTTATTCTAATATGTCGTCTTATTTTCATATCTTCTTTATTATTAAGTCATAGTAGTTATGACTTTTTCTAATATATCCTAGTCTTTTGCTGTATTCTTCTATGTGATGAACCACTTTATTTGATGCTTAAATGCCAAATATTCTTTCCAACAGATTTTTATTAAAATGCTATACTTGCAAATATATTGCGTATTGGCATTATCATTTAAGGTTTTACGAACACGTTTGTTTGTTCTAAACTACACACGATATCAAACTGTTTCATTTGTCTCTCAAAAACGTAATAGGCAATGGCTGAAATCGCACCCGGAATAGGAGGGGTTTAGAGACGGAGGAATTTCAAATTTCAACATATCTCCGTTATTTTACGTAGAAATAGGGACTACAGAGAGATCTATGCTAAGTATACGCCTCCCCTGCGTGACGGCTTTTATTTGAGTTATTCCAGAAACTTTCATGAGAACAAGCGTCACGGCCGATCTACCGAAAGTGGGTTCAGTGTTGGTCAAAACGGAATCTGAAAACCGAACTTAAACCACATAACATAATACTGTCTTTACTTCGTATAACGAATTAAAACAATGATTGAAAAAATGACGAAGAAAAATATTGTAAAACGTTTCTAGGAAATAACTATACTTTTGGCAGATTTTCCATTAAGGGAAATCAGATATTGAGCTCGTACTCATGGCGGGTTTTTCGGGATGACGAAAATTAGATCTGTTTCAAAATGTTATATGTGTGTATATATATATATATATATATATATTTGTCTGTTAATGCTTTAGCGGTCATAATATTCGTTTGATCATTACCACACTAGATATCTAAACGTTTTATGTAAAAATGAAGATGAAGTTCGTTAACGGTTGAAACCGGACCGGTGTGATGGGTAGTTAGAGGGAGGATTTCGAAAATTCGAAATATCTCCGTTATTATGCGTCTGGTCGAAAAAAATGTGTAGAGTCAATCTTATTGCAAATTTAATGTTCTATAAATGTTGTAATGCACATTTTTTCAATATCTCGATTATTAACCGGGATATTTGCATTTTTAGTTTTCATCCTTAAGTAAACCCCCTCTCCTACTCATCTCATATTAACAATAAGCTAATTACCAAATATTGTCCTCATTGGAGTTTACGTATTTAGATAAGCGCAAATACGTGACGCCCGCGGGAAATCTGCGTAATTAACACAGTTAGGCTGGTTATTTTTGACTAGGTTCGTGTTGAGCACTTTGTCTATTGAGACAGATTGGAAGAGCCTCAGTGTTTTCGAATAAAATTTAATTATCTGTAAGGCGTGCAATGCCGCTCTTTTCGGGATACGGCAGAAGCAATTATTCGAATCAAATTGACAGAAGAAAAAAATACTGGACCAAAATAATGGAAATGATGCTGAGAAAGATGCCGAGGCCATTTGTCAGAGATGTGATTGAGTGAAAAGGATCCGAGAGAAGCGTCCCTCCTGTTCTTGAATTAAAGAATTCCGATCCGGGACAATTCTGCTCCATTTAGCCGGAGCTGGCCATGTTTGGGCTAGAAGGGGGGGCTCGCAGCAAATGAATTGTAAACTCCAGGGGTTGGGGGGGGGGAGGCCACGTACAATTCCAGATATCCCCCCCCCCCACCACTACCAATCCTACTCTTTTCTCTTATACAACCTAAAACCTCTTTTATTTTATTGGTTTCACCCATCTGCTTTGTTCCATTCTTTTTATTTTTATCTAAACTCTCTTCACCTGGAATTTTCATAAGATTTCCCTACCGATAAAAGCGATTATTCCTCAACCCTATTCATAGGTTTTATTAAGACTGAATAATAATTTATTTATTTATATTTATTAAGCAACTCAAGGTCAACTAACAACTTATTAATGCTTACAATAGCTAGATAATTACTAAAAACAATAATTTATGTAATTGTCAACTTACGCAAGGACATAGTGATGTAGCTCTAACATAACCGAATATTGACCATATAGAAATACCAGGTGGCTTAAAACTCTGACTATATGAAGGTACGAAAGTTGTGCCGTAAAATCACGGCAAAATTTATCAAATTATCTAAATTTTTTAAAACACTCAGCGCTAATCGTTATATAGTTTAATATATATTATCATTTCCTTCATATAATATTGATTATAAATTTGTCATAAGGCCTGTTTTGATATTGAATTGAAAATTATCAAAATATATGAAAATCAGATCTCTCTGAATATTCCTACCTAGATCAGGAAGAACTTTATATTATTTTCCAAGTTTACTTATAATCATGTGAATTGTTTAACCTAATAGCATTATTGTGGATTTTCTACTCAAGGAGATGTATAGTTCTTTAAATCATTTCTGTTCTTCAATTAGCAAAGTGCGTTATAAATCTTTTTCGTTAAAGTCACTTGATTCCAGACATCCTTTGATGCAGTTAGACCTATGTAAAGAAATAATTATGTGTTCCTATTTTGTAATTCAGTTGTATAAGAAAAAGCATTGATTTTCTGACCATATTAAAATTGGTAACCTAAGCATTAGCCTTCAAGAATAGTACTCAAATGGCAGATTTGGGAGGAAAAATCAAACGATTCTGATTGCATTTTAGAAGATTTGCTTTCAGCCATGAGGTTGTGCTCATGACACGATTTTCGAAAAAGTTCTTCAAAATTTCCATCAATCCTTCTTAGTAGATAATGAAAATATGGGCCGTTCAAAATTATATAGTTAGATATACTTGTCTGTTACCGGTCCAGCGTTCACGATTTTGCTTGGCCATTACCGAACTCGATATATAAGCCTTTCATGTAAAACTAATGATCAAGTTCTTTAAAGGGTGAAAGAAGATCAGTCAGTGGGAGGGGGTTTGGAGCGGGAAAGAATCGAAAATTCAAAATATCACCTCGTCAATTAAGATTTCATTTATCGCACACTCGTACTCATCGGATTTTTATTTGGAAATAGAGAATGTATGGTGAGATGAGATAAGTGTGTCCTGCCAGTACTTGGGAGATTGGATTAGTTTACACAGTCTGATAAGTTATACTTGCCTTCTGAAATAGTTCCGTTTTTGATTTATTTATTTAAGTCTTTATTATATATATTTACAAAAGAAAATACATAATAATTAAAACTTAAACTTTCATTAACAAAAAATAAATAACACATTTTAACATTTCTTTAACCTTTAACCGACTTGATCATTCAGGTTTCTTATAAATACAATATTATATTAGAATCTTAAATATATCTTGTATTTTTCTTACCTTGTCTTGAAATGTTGTATATTTCATCCCATATATTAACACACTCCTTTTCCTTTCCGCGTTTAATTTGTTCCTAATCTTTTCGATTCGGTCTTCATTTGTATTCAACTTGTCTATTTTCTCTTCAAGCGTATATAATTTCTCTAACATTTTGAGAATTTCGTATTTCTTTTACTCCATAGCTGCCATTTTATTATTTTTTATGTTTGCTTAAAAATTACAAGAAAGTTTCTTCTAATGTTAGTTTCACTAATGCCGCTGAAGTGCACCTAGTTGGCAGAGATTGATAATTGAGTTCTCGCATTTACCTCCTGAGGTTCTGTTCCTATTAAAGTTTTAAATTTAGTTTTTCAAACTGTACAACAAGCGATCCATTAAACCTCATTCGGATTTGCACTCTGGCACTAGATTTTCACTTGGTAATAATAAATAAATGGTGATAATGTATACTACCACTACAATCACTCGTTAAACACAGAGCACTGATAGGACGTGTAATAAATATGGCTTCCAACCGCGAACTCCCACAAATAGTTCCATTACTTATTTGTAATATGAAGTGTTCTGTGTGAATACATCTGGTATCTGGTTTTATTTACAGAGGTGACAAAATTGGGTTATATCTAGGGGTTTTACCGTAGAATATCCAAAGGATTAAATGATATTATATGGCCCTGCTGATTAAAAAAAAATATAGTATAAAAGAGAAGATTTTCTAGTAAGGCAACTTGAATATATGCCAGATGCTGACCGAGTGGACAAACCTAACCCTGTTCTGGGTCAGGTAAAGGATGGGCAGGCTTAAGCCCAACTACTTTCTTGGGGCTCTTTCATACGTTTGCCTTAATTCAGTGATGGGAACAACTGGTCTGCCTCGGGGTAGCGGATAAGCGGGAGCCAATAATTTTATTTGGTACTAACGATTGAACAACAACTCGATATATGAATTAGCATTAATTCTTCCATGATTATAAGCTACGAATATATTCAAATTTTTAGGTTCGAACGGGAGTGGTTGATATAAGGAAGGTCTCAAATAAAAATTAGCCATATTTCATTTTCTATATGAATATACAGTTTACAATCGAGACTTACAAAAGATTATTTTTAATAGCGGTTATGACGCACCTAAAACAGCTGTTACCGGTGGGCTTTTTACCGCATCAAGGGAAAGGAACTTTTACTAATACATGATCTGGAAGACAGACTACGATATGATTATCAATTATATGGTCCATTAGGTTATAAGAAAAACTACATGAACAGGCGACGGGAAATATAAAAATATTGAGGACAGTGAAGCCTTACAGAACAAATAATTTTATTATTAACAGTTCCATAGTAACGACGGGTATAGACTCTAAAGACTGGGATGGGGAAATGTTAAAATATTGTGCAAAATAAAGCATTGCCAAAAAAAAAATACCATCATCATTCAGCCTCAAATGATTTCCCGGGCGAAGCCGGGTACCTTAGCTAGTTTGTATATAAAACTTAATTAAATTATGATTATTTACTGCTAGAAACCATAATAACTTCAGTATGCTCAATGTGTAGAAATATTTATTCAGCCTGGACCAAGATCCCCGAAATCTATAGGTCTGTCTACCATCCGAAGTCAAGTTATCCCTAGGATGAGGGGGCCGGCTTATATTCTAATTCAAGATGTTGAAGACATCAAAAGGTTATTCTAACTTGTTTCTTGTCACGTTCTTTGCCAGTCTCAGGGGTATCTCTGGTTTTTTATTCTTTTAGTTAGTTCTTTTTCAAGGGGCTCCGACAGAATTCTCTACGAGGAAATCATAACTTCTAAAAACTTCATTCTCATTCACTTTGAGTGAGACTATTAAACTTGTCGTGCCTCCGTGATATCTCTTGTATTCTGTATTTTAAACTGGTTCCTGTTTTTGTATTTATTTATTTTATAATTTACAATCCAATTAGCTATGTTAATAACAAGAAATATTACTCATTAAAGCCATTTAGTCTTTTTTGTAGACATTGTTAGCATCCTAAATTAATGTGTTCTTTTGTACACAAAATTACTGATTAGTGGTTTTTTTTTAAAAAAAAGGAAATGTTCAATAACTATAAAATAAGAAACACATACTATGATAACAGCCCATGGTACAGTGGACAATTGACTAATCTAGGTGGGGAACATTAATATTAATTATAATAACAACTTTCAGTGATATACACAGTTCTGTAAACATTAAAAATTTTGAAACAAGTGGAAAGCTTAAGTGCCTTGGGGGTTTCACGCAATTTGTAGCGATTTACAGCCTTCATGAAATAACCAAATGGTAAAAAATACTCCAAATTGAATAAAGAATAAAAAATACAACTATTTTTAGTGGCCTCAGGTTGGCCGTGCGAGTTAAGGCGTTGGTCTTAACTTCGCGTGGTAGACCTAGAGTCGCGGGTTCGATTCCCCCCCTGGGCAGTAGAAATTTATTTAGTGACGGACTCATTAAATAAACTCCTTAGGCCCACCCTAGTAAAGGGTGGTAACCTGTAGATACCCCATCCCGATTAGCCATAATAGCATAAAGTGGACGTAAATAATAATAATAATAACTATTTTATGAGTCCATTCAACATATTACGGCTGGATGTGAAATACTTGCTGGGTCCGAATACTTACAAAGGCACAATAACGTGGCAAAAGTATACCATCAAGCTCTAGCAGAGAAATTCGGCATGGTAGACAAGAAGGTCGCTTATTATCGCTATATTCCTCAAAAATTATTGGAAAAAGATAATATAAAGATTTATTGGGATGAAGCGATAATAACTGACCATACTGTGCACCATAACAAACCGGATATTCTCATTATTGACAAGATCAATAAGACTGCTGATATTATTGACATTGCAGTGCCCAATGATGAGAATATTCGAAAATCCCATGCCGAAAAGTTAAGAAAATATCAAGAATTGGCTATCGAGCTCAAAGAGGTATACAAACTGAAATCTGCCATAGTTACGCCTATTATAGTAAGTTCAAATGGACTCGTGCCAAAAACAACGATAGCAGGCACCAAGAACATTAAACTGCCAACAGCAATTATAAAAGAAGCACAGCAAGGGGTACTTCTTGATACTGCTAGAATCGTGCGAAAATTTTTAAATTCCCCATAACATGTCACACTCACAAACTACATAACGGTTGGATTTTCCCCCGATATGGATTTTACTCCAGTTTTCACTGAGTATAAACCTCCCCCATAATAACTATTTATATATATATATATATATATATATATATATATATATATATATATATATATATATATATATATATACAGGGTGTCCCCAAACCAAACGGCCAAACTTTAGGGATGATCGATAGAGGATCGAAAAACTAAAACAAAAAGTCCTCTGGCATATGCCTCGTTTTCGCTTCGTTTTCGAGAAAATCACCAAAAAAACTAAAAATAGTTGTGCAAAAACTAGTTAAGGCCAATGGAAGAGCGGATTTTATTCCTTGAATGAATTTTAGCAATAAATGTTATTCCAATACAATTATTGTATTCTAATCTTATACTAACAGAAAGGTAATTTAAAAAAAAAATTATTTTTTATTAAGAAAAAATAATAAATACTTTTTTATTCAAATATTCATAGTATAAAAAAAATTAACTATTTAAAGTAGATAACATTATGAACAATAACTGGAGATTAAAACATAAAAAAAGATTAAAAATTTAGAAAATTAATAAAATAATTAAATATTCTTACTTGGAAAACATAAATGTTTTGGTTTTATATGGGTCTACCTTAGTGAGAAAAAAAAACCCTGAAAATTTTGAAGGTTTTACCTTCTCTAAAATTACATCGTTAATTTCTAAAGCGTCAACGTAAATGTTGTTCGAAGAGCTGGCCTCTCGCTGCAATACACGCATCACATTGCGTACTCACAGATCGCACTGCATCTAAACATTGTTCTGCGGTGAGCTGGTTGCAAACCATTCTGATGCGCTCGATGAGGTCATCCCTTGCGCAGACGGGCTCTCAGTAGACATTTTCTTTCACGTATCCCCACACGAAGAAATCTAGTGGCGTGAGGTCTGGAGACCGGAGAGGCCAAGGCACCGGCCCACCTCGTCCTATCCAGCGACCTGGGTAGTTGATGTCCAACCAGTCTCGTACGGCCCTTCCGTAATGTGCAGGACAACCATCTAGTTGACCAGCTCTCAAGCCTTGTTTCCAAAGGGATATCTTCCAAAAGTGCCCGTAAGTCATTCTCCAGGAATAGATGATAACTTTCAGCGTGAAGTCGAGCAGGTAAACGGGGGACCTATTATGCGATTATAACAAAGACCGACCCACACGTTTACAGAAAACTTATGCTGGTAGTGAAATTCTCTAACAGCGCGGGGATTTTCATGTGCCCAAAGGTGGTAGTTTCTTTGATTGAATATGCCCGCACGTGTAAAAGTCGCTTCGTCCGTCCAGGTTACTTTCGAACTTAAGTTTACATCGTTTTGCAATTGTTCTTTGTACCAATTACAAAAATTTAATCGGCGGGGATAGTCATCGGGTATTAAATTTTGTACATGGTAAGCATGCCTACGGTCAGCCCTTAATGTGCGCCAAATGGTTGTCTTTGGTATGCTTAGAACTGAAGCAGCTCTCCGGACGCTTGTGCCAGGGTTGGTATTGAAGTGCCTCATTATCCTCTCCCTCCGCCTCAGGTTGGCTTCCATCGGAGCCTGCATACGGTTTCCACGACGATTACATGAGAAGGACTCAGTCTCTCGAAGCCTTCTGAAAGTGCTGGTAAAAACACCTCTGTGTGGGGTTTCTCGGTCAGGAAACCGTCTGCGATATTCCCGAACTGCCTGACGTGCATTGCCATCGCAGAATCCGTAGACGTAGACTATGTCCGCGTATTCAGCGTTGGTAAATCTAGCCATATTTGTTGACTTCTCTGAACAGTACTAGCAACACCACTAATGTGAGAATGCGAGGCTGGATTCCCCCCAGAAGGATTAAAATAATAGTAAACATTTTAATCCTTTCTTTTTAAGTTTAAACACTCAACCTAGACGTTTTATTGATAAGGAAAGCGTGAGAATATTCATGTTTTCTAAATTTACTCCTCGTAAATTAAACAAATTAAGCTTAATCAAAAAGCCAATAGTTTTTTGTAATTTAAATACATTATTAAAAAAAAATACACTTTTTGCATAACTATTTTCAGTTTTTTGTGATTTTCTCAAAAACGAAGCGAAAACGAGGCATATGCCAGAGGACTTTTTTTCTTAGTTTTTCGACCCTCTATCGTCCCTGAAGTTTGGCCCTGAAACTGGTAACAGTATGAGCAGCTATTTAAATAACTGGAACGTTCCGTGGTGATTTAATAAAAAGTAAAAAAAAAGGAGAAGGAGTGAAAAGAGTTAGTATAAAAATCTCAACAACCAGCTGACACTTTATCTTATATTGAAACAATCAATTGGAAACATTGAAGAACCTTTGTGAGCTCAAAAAGAACCTTTTTTGTATTTTCTGTGCTTAAGTCCAAAGGGTTTGGTTACTTCTCTCTCTCTCTCTCTCTCCCACTTTTTTTTTTTTTTTTTTTTTTTTTTTTTTTATTTATTTATTTTTTTATTTTATTTTTATCCTTCTCTGCCCTCGCTTTTCCTTAAGGCTGCCCTTATACAAGCGGTACTTTCCAATTTCTTTTTTGAATTTTGATTTCCGGGATTTTAAATAGGTCTGTGGGTAACTCTTCCTTGGTGCTTTCTAAGAAGCGAGGATGAGCTTTGTGCATTAATAAAATAAGTGATTATAGCAAACTTTTCGGTTAAATTTTTGGGCGCCCGCAATTGGAATGCCGCTGCTCTGTTGAGCGGAATTCCAATATACCTTTTAATTTAATTCTAAGTCCTTAATTCCAACTATTTTAATTTTGCTAATAAATGTCTATAATATTTCTAAACCTAATTTATTACTTTACACTAATTAAAAACTATTTTAGTTATTTATTTACATATTATTATTTATTACTTAATTTATTTATTTATTTTTAATATAATACACTAGTAGTAAATTTCTTAATCGCTATAAAAATGTCTTTGTTTTCAACAAGTTCTTTTAATGCTGTTGGGGGCCATTCAAGAAGGGAGAATTCTCCTGCTAATTCTAGTCTTTCTCATGTATAATAAGTGCAGTCCAGTAATATATGGCGTGCAACATCGATTTCTCCGCACTTGCATTTAGGATCTTCCTTCCTTTTGAAAGTTTGGGATGATTTCCTTTAGGCGCCCGTTGTTTACTATAAATACGCTATTTGCAATCTTTGCTGGTAGACCACGTTTCAAGTTATATTTTCCGCCCGCAGCTGAAGTTCAAGGTCAATAGGTAATTGTCCCGCTATTACTTGGAGTACATCGGTGGATATTGTGCAATACGCTCTTGTTGTAAGAAGTAGTGTTTTTCTTTGGGTTCGGGCCAGAAGGTTTTTCTCATTTCTAGTAAGGTTGTTCCCCCAACTAGGAATACCGTATAAAGCTATGGGAAGGTATAATGCCTTATATAATATATTTCTGCATTTATAATTTAGGCCCCATGTTTTTCCTGCCAGACAATTTAATCGTTCATATTTCATATTCACTTTACTCTGGAGTTGTTTTATATGTTGGATGCAAGTAAGATGTACGCCAATTGTCACTCCTAAATATTTAACTTCCTTGGCAGGCTTAATTGTGACTCCACCAATACTGATTTTTGGAGTGGAATTTTTATTTAGTTTTCCTTTTAAGAATAAGCACTGTGATTTATTTGCATTGAGACTCAGCTTATTATTTTCACACCACTCCAGGATGATATTAGTAGCGAGTGAAGCTTTAATTTCTATCTCGCGCCTGGACTCTGCCTCAAATATGCCTCCTTAGTCATCCATAAAAGCAAGTGGAGTTAGTCCTGCGTCCACTAGTAGTAATAAAACTGGATTCATTATTATTTTCCAGCCGTCAGGGCCGAAAACCGATTCTTGTGGTTCCCCCCTTTCTACAAGTTTTATTATTTTACTGCTTGGTATATTGACGAATACTTTCCTGTCATGAAAATAGTTTTTAAGGAGATTGTAAATATTTTTAGGGCACTTCATTTTCTTCAGCTCGTGGAGTAAGGAAGGCCACCATAAGTTGTTAAATGCTCCAGATACATCGTAGAATACTTCAAAAACATATTTAGAGTTTGATGTATGAGTGAAATCGTACATGGTTTGTATAGCATCCGTAGTAGATCTTCCTTTAGTACAACCAAACTGAAATCTGGATTGGGTTGCCCTCATTATGTCTTCTTATTTGCCAGGCTTTAAAATGGCTATCACTTCAGCTTCTTTCCAAATGGTAGGGAAGACACCTTCTTCCAAACATCGATTGAATATGGCATGTAGTGGATCGAGCAAGCTCTGTTTGCATTTTTTAATTACTAAGCCTTCAATCATGTCTGGGCCTGCAGCTTTTCCGGTTTTAAATGAATCGATGGCCATTTCCACATCAAGCTTGTCCCAAGGAACTGCGTTTTGAGTTTCTGGAGGATCAATTGTGTCGTTTCTCATAAATGTTTGGACAGGTTTTTCATTTTGATGGTTGTCATTTGGGAATGTCTTGGAAAGGATTTCTTCGATTGTGTCTTTTGCAGTCATCTTATTACTATTTGTGAGTGATATGGTTTAGTATAGGTTTTTCACTGACTGGAAGTGCATCGTACTTCTGTATGCTTTTCCCCATGGCTTGTCTTGGCATTCCTTTTCTATGAATCGCTGCCAAGATTCCTTCTTTTCTTTCATCACGGTGATTGAGTACATTTTTCTTTGTTGCTAATATAATGTCTTAAGATGTTCTTTTTTGTTTTCGTCGCGTTCCTTTAGGTATTTCCTTCTTATTTATAAGTGGTTTTCTTCAAGGCACTCCACCAGCTTTAAGCTTGACAACAGGAAGACATTCTTTGCATGCAGCAATGATGACTTTTGAAAATTTTGATTCTACGGAATCAATGTTTTCTGTTTCGTATGCTCTCTTTCTCTCTCTCTCTCTCTCTCTCACTCTCTCTCTCTCTCTCTCTCTCTCTCTCTCTCTCTCTCTGTGTGTGGGTGTGTGTGTATGTGTGAGGAGGGGAGTGAATGAGATAGAAAATGGGAGAGAGAGCAATAGAGGTGAAGGACAGAAATAGTGTGTCAGTGTATTCGTAGGGAAGAGTGAGAGAGAGAGCGAGTATGTGAAAAAAAAAATAGGGAAAAGGGAGAGTGAGAAATTGTTAGAGAGGGACAGTGACACGGGGAACGAAATGCAAAAGTCTGATATAGATTGATTAAGAGTTAAAAGGATTTAATCGTCCATCCTTTCACTAAAGGATTACATTCCCTCTAAAACCACACTATTTACCTCATTTTCCCTCTGTTTGAATTAACAAATTAATTCACTTTTTTTTAATCCACTCTATCAGTAAAATACCATATCACCATTACAATTGAGTTTTAACATTATTTCCACACATCCCAATATTTGTTCTAAATCTTAAGAAGTATTGCCACAAATTAAACAAGTAATTAATACAGGCTAGAAAACACACACACACACACACCTACACAAGCACATACATTTTCCCTTTAATTACAACCCATGAAATACAATAGATATTTTCTAGAGGCTGTATGTCATAAATAAAATAAGATTGTATTTATATTTACTCACATGAACTGGTACCTACTTTATGACTTACATTTATGATTACGTTTTACCTAATTGCAAAGAATTACGCCATTTTTACTTTTTAATATTTATTACCTACAATTTTATCCTTCAAAAAGTTTTGTAATATCTATTTCTCATGAAATAAAATTGCACCAGTCATAATATAGTCCGAAAGAAATCAAATATGCTTAAATATTTCACGTTATTTATTTATTAAAACAGCCTTAAATATAATATTATATATAATGGTCTTCAGTTAAATAATATGTCATTTATACAAAAATATTACATTTGATTCATGATTTTATTATCGTTTGGCATTATAGGCCTCAAAGATCATTAGCCACCCTCGATTGCTGGAGGGACTCGCAATCAGAGTTTTTACGTAGTGAATGATTAACTAGACGTAGAACCCTGTTAACCAAGGAGGACCAAGAATGATTTGCCTCCAGTAAACATATCTAGTCAACGAGATCTTGGAGAGTCAAAGTATTTCGCCATACCTACGAAATGTGAGTTTCTTTCACTTACTAGACTCCCACTATTCCACTACCGCGTATTCTGGTAGAGAACCGGTGTACTATCTTCGCCATTCAAGTACTGCCCATGCTCGAGGTTTCTTAGCTTAGGCGTTGAATGTGGAACATGCGTATATGCTATACTAGTTAACTATTAATTAAACAAGCATCATTTTATAAAGATAAGGGTTTAGCAGTAGGTAAGTTAACAAATAAAATAGTATTGTAGTTCATCTTACAAATACATAAGAATATATGTTAAAAAAATAGTTTCAATTTACGAAAAACGCAATTTAGAAAAAACAAACAGTAAATGGAATCCGAAATACTTTTCGCAATTACTTATGTGATTAAAAATTCTTTACAGTCAGCTGATGCATTAGCTTTAAACACCAAGTATAAAATATGCACGATGAGAAATGTTTGTGAGATGGTGAGTAAGTATATCCCGTAAAGAAAAAAATATTTACGGGAAACAGAATGAGATAATTTTATAGAAATAAGCTAAAAATATAAGCAATATATGGGGGGGGGGATCAAACACTCCTCTTCCAAACCAAATATTTGTAGGAACGTACACAGTGAATGAGGCTATAAAATCGTTATTTACCAATCTCTCTGTTTCTCTAAATCAGAGGCAAATAGTGCCTCAGATTTAAGGATCATTGGCCTATTTACTAGACCACACACACGTGTCTATTAAATGTCCGTCACGCGGGGGCTGCGTAAACTAAGCAGATTTCCTACCTGCTGGTATTACACTTGTGATCTCCTCTCATCTAATATTCTCTTTTTTGTAGAAGGTAAACATTTTTCGAATATCGCATCACGAGTGCTACCTCAATAGCTGATTTCACTTAAGGGAAATCCGCTGAAAGTATGATAATCATCGGCCATCTACTAGGGTTGTAGTTACTTACGAACGGGCATAACTATTGAGCCGAACTACAATCAGCTGAATGCGTGTTGTTTTGCCAGAAGATAGGTTTACATTAGTCGAGTTGGTGTGCTACCTATAGTTAGTACTCAGTCATCCATTTTGCTAGTTTGGACCGTAAGCTAAGGACGTGTAGATTGTTAAACGTATTAGACCCGTGAAGGAAGGAGGCCTTTCTTTTCTTACTTGGGATAGATAAAATCAGTTTTTCGTTATTACTATTTAATTTACGAATATAACTAACTCAGAAAAATTATAAACTCAAACATTAAATCTAACATGGATGAATTAAGTCGTTTCACTAAAAATGTTGATTTTGAAAGGGTGCGGTAAACCAAAAAAATTGAGTTAGCATTAGCACTCAAGTTGAGTTAACATCAACTTGACTTGTATGGACTGTCGAAGTGAATAGTCGAGTGAACAGTCCAGCTTCAGAATCTGCTGATCGGCGAGTAGAGTTTCTTAAAAGTCTTATTTACATTAGTCGAGTTGAAGAGTAAGTGAAATGTACCACTCGGCCATCTATTCGACTTGAATGAACTGAATAACGTGTCGAGTGAATAGTCCAGCTTCATAATCTACTGACAGGTGAGTTGAGTTTCTTAGCTAAGAAGCCTAATTTACATTAGTCGAGTTGAAGAGTAAGTGGAATGTACCACTCGGCCATCTATTCGACTTGAATGAACTGAATAACGTGTCGAATGAATAGTCCAGCTACATAATCTACTGATAGGTGAGTTGAGTTTCTTAGCTAAGAAGCCTAATTTACATTAGTCGAGTTGAAGAGTAAGTGGAATGTACCACTCGGCCATCTATTCGACTTGAATGAACTGAATAACGTGTCGAGTGAATAGTCCAGCTACATAATCTACTGATAGGTGAGTTGAGTTTCTTAGCTAAGAAGCCTAATTTACATTAGTCGAGTTGAAGAGTAAGTGGAATGTACCACTCGGCCATCTATTCGACTTGAATGAACTGAATAACGTGTCGAATGAATAGTCCAGCTTCATAATCTACTGATAGGTGAGTTGAGTTTCTTAGCTAAGAAGCCTAATTTACATTAGTCGAGTTGAAGAGTAAGTGGAATGTACCACTCGGCCATCTATTCGACTTGAATGAACTGAATAACGTGTCGAATGAATAGTCCAGCTACATAATCTACTGATAGGTGAGTTGAGTTTCTTAGCTAAGAAGCCTAATTTACATTAGTCGAGTTGAAGAGTAAGTGGAATGTACCACTCGGCCATCTATTCGACTTGAATGAACTGAATAACGTGTCGAATGAATAGTCCAGCTACATAATCTACTGATAGGTGAGTTGAGTTTCTTAGCTAAGAAGCCTTTTTTTACATTAGTCAAGTTGAAGAGTAAGTGGAATGTACCACTCGGCCATCTATTCGACTTGAATGAACTGAATAACGTGTCGAGTGAATAGTCCAGCTACATAATCTACTGATAGGTAAGTTGAGTTTCTTAGCTAAGAAGCCTTATTTGTATTAGTCGAGTTGAAGAGTAAGTGGAATGTACCACTTGGTCATCAATTCGACTTGAATGAACTGAATAACTTGTCGAGTGAATAGTCCAGCTCCATAATCTGCTGATAGGTGACTTGAGTTTCTTAGCTAAGAAGCCTTATTTGCATTAGTCGAGTTGAAGAGTAAGTGGAATGTACCACTCGGCCATCTATTCGACTTGAATGAACTGAATAACGTGTCGAGTGAATAGTCCAGCTTCATAATCTACTGACAGGTGAGTTGAGTTTCTTAGCTAAGAAGCCTAATTTACATTAGTCGAGTTGAAGAGTAAGTGGAATGTACCACTCGGCCATCTATTCGACTTGAATGAACTGAATAACGTGTCGAATGAATAGTCCAGCTACATAATCTACTGATAGGTGAGTTGAGTTTCTTAGCTAAGAAGCCTTTTTTTACATTAGTCAAGTTGAAGAGTAAGTGGAATGTACCACTCGGCCATCTATTCGACTTGAATGAACTGAATAACGTGTCGAGTGAATAGTCCAGCTTCATAATCTGCTGATAGGTAAGTTGAGTTTCTTAGCTAAGAAGCCTTATTTGTATTAGTCGAGTTGAAGAGTAAGTGGAATGTACCACTTGGTCATCAATTCGACTTGAATGAACTGAATAACGTGTCGAGTGAATAGTCCAGCTCCATAATTTGCTGATAGCTGACTTGAGTTTCTTAGCTAGGAAGCCTTATTTACATTAGTCAAGTTGAAGAGTAAGTGGAATGTACCACTCGGCCATCTATTCGACTTGAATGAACTGAATAACGTGTCGAGTGAATAGTCCAGCTTCATAATCTGCTGATAGGTAAGTTGAGTTTCTTAGCTAAGAAGCCTTATTTGTATTAGTCGAGTTGAAGAGTAAGTGAAATGTACCACTTGGTCATCAATTCGACTTGAATGAACTGAATAACGTGTCGAGTGAATAGTCCAGCTACATAATCTACTGATAGGTGAGTTGAGTTTCTTAGCTAAGAAGCCTTATTTGTATTAGTCGAGTTGAAGAGTAAGTGAAATGTACCACTCGGCCATCTATTCGACTTGAATGAACTGAATAACGTGTCGAGTGAATAGTCCAGCTACATAATCTGCTGAGACCTGACTAGAGAAGCTTAGCTAGGAAGCCTTATTTGAATTAGTCAAGTTGAAGAGTAAGTGGACTGTACCACTCGGCCATCTATTCGACTTGAATGAACTGAATAACGTGTCGAGTGAATAGTCCAGCTTCATAATCTGCTGATAGGTAAGTTGAGTTTCTTAGCTAAGAAGCCTTATTTGCATTAGTCAAGTTGAAGAGTAAGTGGAATGTACCACTCGGCCATCTATTCGACTTGAATGAACTGAATAACGTGTCGAGTGAATAGTCCAGCTACATAATCTGCTGATAGCTGACTTGAGTTTCTTAGCTAAGAAGCCTTATTTGCATTAGTCAAGTTGAAGAGTAAGTGGAATGTACCACTCGGCCATCTATTCGACTTGAATGAACTGAATAACGTGTCGAGTGAATAGTCCAGCTTCATAATCTGCTGATAGGTAAGTTGAGTTTCTTAGCTAAGAAGCCTTATTTGTATTAGTCGAGTTGAAGAGTAAGTGAAATGTACCACTTGGTCATCAATTCGACTTGAATGAACTGAATAACGTGTCGAGTGAATAGTCCAGCTACATAATCTGATAGCTGAGTTGAGTTTCTTAGCTAAGAAGCCTTATTTTGTATTAGTCGAGTTGAAGAGTAAGTGAAATGTACCACTCGGCCATCTATTCGACTTGAATGAACTGAATAACGTGTCGAGTGAATAGTCCAGCTTCATAATCTGCTGATAGGTAAGTTGAGTTTCTTAGCTAAGAAGCCTTATTTGTATTAGTCGAGTTGAAGAGTAAGTGGAATGTACCACTTGGTCATCAATTCGACTTGAATGAACTGAATAACGTGTCGAGTGAATAGTCCAGCTCAATAATCTACTGATAGGTGAGTTGAGTTTCTTAGCTAAGAAGCCTTATTTGTATTAGTCGAGTTGAAGAGTAAGTGGAATGTACCACTCGGTCATCTATTCGACTTGAATGAACTGAATAACTTGTCGAGTGAATAGTCCAGCTACATAATTTCCTGATAGCTGACTTGAGTTTCTTAGCTAAGAAGCCTTATTTGCATTAGTCGAGTTGAAGAGTAAGTGGAATGTACCACTCGGTCATCAATTCGACTTGAATGAACTGAATAACGTGTCGAGTGAATAGTCCAGCTACATAATCTACTGATAGGTGAGTTGAGTTTCTTAGCTAAGAAGCCTTATTTGCATTAGTCGAGTTGAAGAGTAAGTGGAATGTACCACTCGGCCATCTATTCGACTTGAATGAACTGAATAACGTGTCGAGTGAATAGTCCAGCTACATAATCTACTGATAGGTGAGTTGAGTTTCTTAGCTAAGAAGCCTTATTTGCATTAGTCGAGTTGAAGAGTAAGTGGAATGTACCACTCGGCCATCTATTCGACTTGAATGAACTGAATTACGTGTCGAGTGAATAGTCCAGCTTCATAATCTACTGATAGGTAAGTTGAGTTTCTTAGCTAAGAAGCCTTATTTGTATTAGTCGAGTTGATGAGTAAGTGGAATGTACCACTCGGTCATCAATTCGACTTGAATGAACTGAATAACGTGTCGAGTGAATAGTCCAGCTTCATAATCTACTGATAGGTGAGTTGAGTTTCTTAGCTAAGAAGCCTTATTTGGATTAGTCGAGTTGAAGAGTAAGTGGAATGTACCACTCGGTCATCAATTCGACTTGAATGAACTGAATAACGTGTCGAGTGAATAGTCCAGCTACATAATCTACTGATAGGTGAGTTGAGTTTCTTAGCTAAGAAGCCTTATTTTCATTAGTCGAGTTGAAGAGTAAGTGGAATGTACCACTCGGCCATCTATTCGACTTGAATGAACTGAATAACGTGTCGAGTGAATAGTCCAGCTACATAATTACTGATAGGTGAGTTGAGTTTCTTAGCTAAGAAGCCTTATTTGCATTAGTCGAGTTGAAGAGTAAGTGGAATGTACCACTCGGCCATCTATTCGACTTGAATGAACTGAATTACGTGTCGAGTGAATAGTCCAGCTACATAATCTACTGATAGGTGAGTTGAGTTTCTTAGCTAAGAAGCCTTATTTGCATTAGTCGAGTTGAAGAGTAAGTGGAATGTACCACTCGGCCATCTATTCGACTTGAATGAACTGAATTACGTGTCGAGTGAATAGTCCAGCTTCATAATCTACTGATAGGTTAGTTGAGTTTCTTAGCTAAGAAGCCTTATTTGTATTAGTCGAGTTGAAGAGTAAGTGGAATGTACCACTCGGCCATCTATTCGACTTGAATGAACTGAATTACGTGTCGAGTGAATAGTCCAGCTTCATAATCTACTGATAGGTGAGTTGAGTTTCTTAGCTAAGAAGCCTTATTTACATTAGTCGAGTTGAAGAGTAAGTGGAATGTACCACTCGGTCATCAATTCGACTTGAATGAACTGAATAACGTGTCGAGTGAATAGTCCAGCTACATAATCTACTGATAGGTGAGTTGAGTTTCTTAGCTAAGAAGCCTTATTTGTATTAGTCGAGTTGAAGAGTAAGTGGAATGTACCACTTGGTCATCAATTCGACTTGAATGAACTGAATAACGTGTCGAGTGAATAGTCCAGCTTCATAATCTACTGATAGGTGAGTTGAGTTTCTTAGCTAAGAAGCCTTATTTGTATTAGTCGAGTTGATGAGTAAGTGGAATGTACCACTTGGTCATCAATTCGACTTGAATGAACTGAATAACGTGTCGAGTGAATAGTCCAGCTTCATAATCTACTGATAGGTGAGTTGAGTTTCTTAGCTAAGAAGCCTTATTTACATTAGTCGAGTTGAAAAGTAAGTGGAATGTACCACTCGGCCATCTATTCGACTTGAATGAACTGAATAACGTGTCGAGTGAATAGTCCAGCTACATAATCTACTGATAGGTGAGTTGAGTTTCTTAGCTAAGAAGCCTTTTTTTACATTAGTCAAGTTGAAGAGTAAGTGGAATGTACCACTCGGTCATCAATTCGACTTGAATGAACTGAATAACGTGTCGAGTGAATAGTCTAGCTTCATAATCTACTGATAGGTGAGTTGAGTTTCTTAGCTAAGAAGCCTTATTTTTACATTAGTCGAGTTGAAGAGTAAGTGGAATGTACCACTTGGTCATCAATTCGACTTGAATGAACTGAATAACGTGTCGAGTGAATAGTCCAGCTTCATAATCTACTGATAGGTGAGTTGAGTTTCTTAGCTAAGAAGCCTTATTTGTATTAGTCGAGTTGAAGAGTAAGTGGAATGTACCACTCGGCCATCAATTCGACTTGAATGAACTGAATAACGTGTCGAGTGAATAGTCCAGCTTCATAATCTACTGATAGGTGAGTTGAGTTTCTTAGCTAAGAAGCCTTATTTGTATTAGTCGAGTTGAAGAGTAAGTGGAATGTACCACTTGGTCATCAATTCGACTTGAATGAACTGAATAACGTGTCGAGTGAATAGTCCAGCTTCATAATCTACTGATAGGTGAGTTGAGTTTCTTAGCTAAGAAGCCTTATTTGCATTAGTCGAGTTGAAGAGTAAGTGGAATGTACCACTCGGCCATCTATTCGACTTGAATGAACTGAATAACGTGTCGAGTGAATAGTCCAGCTCCATAATTTGCTGATAGGTGACTTGAGTTTCTTAGCTAAGAAGCCTTATTTGTATTAGTCGAGTTGAAGAGTAAGTGGAATGTACCACTTGGTCATCAATTCGACTTGAATGAACTGAATAACGTGTCGAGTGAATAGTCCAGCTCCATAATTTGCTGATAGCTGACTTGAGTTTCTTAGCTAGGAAGCCTTATTTGTATTAGTCGAGTTGAAGAGTAAGTGGAATGTACCACTTGGTCATCAATTCGACTTGAATGAACTGAATAACGTGTCGAGTGAATAGTCCAGCTTCATAATCTGCTGATAGGTGACTCGAGTTTCTTAGCTAAGAAGCCTTATTTGTATTAGTCGAGTTGAAGAGTAAGTGGAATGTACCACTCGGCCATCAATTCGACTTGAATGAACTGAATAACGTGTCGAGTGAATAGTCCAGCTTCATAATCTACTGATAGGTGAGTTGAGTTTCTTAGCTAAGAAGCCTTTTTTTACATTAGTCAAGTTGAAGAGTAAGTGGAATGTACCACTCGGCCATCTATTCGACTTGAATGAACTGAATAACGTGTCGAGTGAATAGTCTAGCTTCATAATCTGCTGATAGGTAAGTTGAGTTTCTTAGCTAAGAAGCCTAATTTACATTAGTCGAGTTGAAGAGTAAGTGGAATGTACCACTCGGTCATCAATTCGACTTGAATGAACTGAATAACGTGTCGAATGAATAGTCCAGCTTCATAATGTACTGATAGGTGAGTTGAGTTTCTTAGCTACGAAGCGTTTGTTTACATTTTTCACGTTGAAGAGTAAGTGGAATGTACCACTCGGCCATCTATTCGACTTGAATGAACTGAATAACGTGTCGAGTGAATAGTCCAGCTCCATAATTTGCTGATAGGTGACTTGAGTTTCTTAGCTAAGAAGCCTTATTTGTATTAGTCGAGTTGAAGAGTAAGTGGAATGTACCACTTGGTCATCAATTCGACTTGAATGAACTGAATAACGTGTCGAGTGAATAGTCCAGCTCCATAATTTGCTGATAGCTGACTTGAGTTTCTTAGCTAGGAAGCCTTATTTGTATTAGTCGAGTTGAAGAGTAAGTGGAATGTACCACTCGGTCATCAATTCGACTTGAATGAACTGAATAACGTGTCGAGTGAATAGTCCAGCTCCATAATTTGCTGATAGGTGAGTTGAGTTTCTTAGCTAAGAAGCCTTATTTGTATTAGTCGAGTTGAAGAGTAAGTGGAATGTACCACTTGGTCATCAATTCGACTTGAATGAACTGAATAACGTGTCGAGTGAATAGTCCAGCTCCATAATTTGCTGATAGGTGACTTGAGTTTCTTAGCTAGGAAGCCTTATTTGTATTAGTCGAGTTGAAGAGTAAGTGGAATGTACCACTCGGTCATTAATTCGACTTGAATGAACTGAATAACGTGTCGAGTGAATAGTCCACTCCATAATTTGCTGATAGCTGAGTTGAGTTCCTTAGCTAAGAAGCCTTAATTGCATTAGTCGAGTTGAAGAGTAAGTGGAATAGAGATGTAGCACTCGGTCATCAACTTGTCTAGTATGGACTGTCGAATGAATACCTAGTCGAACTTTAATATAGTGTTGAGAGCCAATGCTCTCAAGACTCAATAGTCATTCTGCACTCCTAGAATCCTTGATTGCGGTTTTCGAGGGTTAATAAAAAAGCGAAATGCTAAGAGGGCACGACATGCTGTTCTGCGGAACAAGTATAGAAAAGTGTAAATTAAGCTACCGAGTAAGAACTCTAAGGGCGAGCCTAGTTTTAAAGCTAGGAGCCTTGTTTATATTAGTGCAGTTTGAGACTAACAAGGGGAGTGCACGGCCTCCCCCCTCCCACCGATTTGAAAGAAAAGTTTTTAGTGTTTAGTACCTAATGAACAACTATTTTTGTTAAAGCAAGAGAACCCACTTCTCACGCGTTCGTCTAAAAAAAAGTTGCTAAAATTTGCCTGAACGTCTCAACGAGTCCCCCCGGCTCAGTTAATAGTGCATTACTTTTGTAACCGGAAATCTAGAGATTGAATCTCGCCAAGAGCGATTTTTTCCTGGATATTTTTCAATAATACATTACAATAAATATATTATTAGTTGAAAACATAAGTATATAACAATTATCAATAATAACGCAGATATTTTAATATTTTTAAACGGTTTTAATTAACGTCGCTTAATTTGCCACACACCTACATAAATAAATAAATATTTAACTTAACCAATTTTATTGATATTAGTTTATTTTACAATTAATGAAGATATTTAAAATTTTCTAGCTCAAGAGATAAAAATATTCTTTTAAGAGTAATATCCCTTCATGCTTTAGAGGTTTTTCATTGTGCTTGGCCTTGGATCACAGATGAGTCCTTCTATCATCAAGTCAACAATTTTATTGCGGATGACAATGGTGTTGAATAGTAGAATGTATTTTAATACTACATTTTGCGATTCAGTTCGATCAAATAAGAGCAGTTTCGGTGACACTAGATACAATTTGAAACTTGATGATATAAATTTACTTCAGTGATCCAAGGCCAAGAAAAATGAAAATATAGCTCTAACAATAACAGATAATTGATATATATATATATATATATATATATATATATATATATATCTGTATATATATAAAATTGTAACCTCTGTCTGTACATTGATTTTTTTCGGGAAATTTCACGATAACTTTTCGTTTCACACGTCATAGACACCATAACTGCATTTTGTTTCTTTCGTGTATGTTAGTTTGTTTGTTTGTTACCTTTTCACGCATAAACGGCGGAACCGAATTTTGTGAAACTTGGTATGTATATTACTACTAGCCGAACTTAGACTTTAGGCTATACTAATATTCTCTGAGACGAACAGGAGAGGGGGTTATAAGGAAGGCCTGAAATAAAAAATAGCGATATTTAGTTTCCTATTGGTTTTTCGGCAAATATGCACATAACAAAAGTTATTTATGTTATTATTTAGAGTAACTTTTGTTATATACACATTCGTCGTATACCTAAATATAAATGAGTTATACGCTAAAAATTATAGCGGGCGTCAACAATTTTATTTGGCACAAAATAATCAACCGAACTAAATAAAACTAGGTACGTGTATTAGGACTAAAGCCTTCATTATAACAAGCCATACCAACATTTCTAGGGACGGGCAGGAGTGGGGGTTGTAAGGGAGGCCAGAAATTAAATATAGCGGTATTTCGTTTCCTATTTGTTTTTTGGCAAATATAAACACAACAAAAGTTGTTTATTTTGTTATTTAGAGTAACTTTTGTTATATTCATTTTTGTCTTTTAACCAAGAACAAACGAGATATGCAGTATAAGCTAAAGCAGGAGTCAACTATTTCATTGGGCGCTAACGATTGAACCGAACTTAAAAAAACTTGTATGTCAATTAGCATTAATTCTTCCATGATTATTAGGTATATTAAAATTTTTAGGTTAGAACGGGAGTGGGGGTTATAAGGGAGGCCTGAAATAAAAATTCGCGATATTTCGTTGTCTATTTGATTTTCGACAAACATTCACATAACAAAAGTTGTTTAATATGATATTTAGATTAACTTTTGTTTTATACATTTCTCCAGGAACAATGTGTGGAGAAAGTAATTTTCGTAGAAATATTATATTATAGAAAAATGAATTCAATTTATTTTAATATTTTGTCCTTAATAACTAAAATCTATGCATAATGCACAGGAGACGGGAAACAGGACAGTGAAGACTTACATAAAAAATTAATTTTCTTATTAACAAATGCCAACAACGGGTATTAACCCTAAATATTGGGACGGGTAAATGTCAAAATATTGTGCAAAGTAAAGCCTTCCCAAAAAAATACTATCACCATTCAGCCTCAAATAAATTCCCGAGCGAAGCCGGGTATCTGAGCTATTTTTGAATATAAATGAAATTATTTTTAGGGTAATACTATTATTTAATTCCATCAGGTAGATAAATTATTAAAATAATACTTTGAATCAATATTTTAAGGAAAACGATGGAGATGCTGGAGCGGAAGGAGGCCGGAGCCTGAATTAATTGAGTTAACTTATTTCCTGTGAAATGATTTCCCCTGAGCACTACTATTACGAAAATAATCTAATTACAAAACTCTGCTTAAACTTTATGAGCTCGGATTGGTTTTTGACAGGAAATAAGTTTCATTATAGAGGATATTTAATTTTAATAAATGCTATACAAGATTATGGTTTGAAGTATTCAAAAAGGTGAGTTAAAAAGTGGAGAGAAATAGATCAGGAACACATTTTTATTTATTCTTCAAAATTAAAATTTCTCATCTATACGTCGCCCGCCTGACGCTCACGGGAAACAATGATTATGGGCTTATTTTCATTTATTCTTGAAATACAATTTTTTTTTTTTTTTCTGTAAGTCGCCTGCCTGACCCTCAAGGGAAAACAATGCGACCAGACGGGAAGTGTAGTAAACATTAAAGCCTTGCACAAAAAAATATACTATCATCGTTCAGCCTCAAATGATTTCCCGAGCGAAGCCGGGTACCTTAGCTAGTATATATATAAATATATATATATATATATATATATATTTATGTTTTATTTATTTTATTTATTAATAATATATTTCTTGTATAATATTAAATATTTCCTTATACCAATTCCATTTTTGACAGAAAGCATTCGAACTTTCTTTAAATATATACAACACGCTAAAAATTAAATGCCAATAATTAAAAAAAAAAAACTGTCTTTTTTTTATTTATTTATTAACGTCCACTTTTTGCAACTTAGGCTAATTGGGACGGGTTATCTACAGGTTACCACCCTTTTCTAGCCAGGGTGGGGTTTTAGGACGTTATTTAATGAATTTCACCACTAAATAATTTCCTTTGCCCAGGCGAGAATCGAACTCACCAATCTAGGTTTACCATGTGAGATAAAGGTCAACGCTTTAACTCGCATGGCTAACCTGAGCCCCCAAAGAACTTTTGATTCATTTGTCAATATTAAATAAACGCCCTAGAAGCAAAAAATGAAAAATCCCTAAAAAGAAATTGTTACTCCCGGCAAGATTCGATCTCGAGATTTCCGGTTACAAAAGGAAAGATCTATCAACTGAGTGAAGGGGACTTCGCGGGGGATGTAATAGGTGTCATGGGACAAACTCAAGATGTTCAGGCTAACATTAACAATTTTTTCTTTAGACGAACGCTTGAGTAGCGCGTACTCTCGCTTTAACAGAATTGTTTTTTTCATTAGGTACTAAACATTAAAAAAACTTTCGTTCAAATCGGTGGGGGGGGGGGAGGCCGCGCACTCCCCTTGTAAGTGGAAATGCAGGAAATTTCTCGGTTATCAACTAGTCATGAATTGACTGAACAACGCGACGAGTGACGATTGAGTCAAGCTAAAGTTCGATAAAGCTCGAGTCGCGTTAGACAATTAGAAGCCTTGTTTATATTTGACGAGTGGAAGAGTGAGTGGACATGCCAGAAAGTTCTCGATCATCAACTCGTCTAAGATAGACTGAAGTACCAATGGATAGAAGACTGTGACAAGCAACAGTATCAGTTGTAGGGTGAACCCAGCCCCTTCCTGACTCAGCAGTCTTTTTTTATGAGTCAAGTTTTTTGGGGTATAAAAAAAGAACGTCAGTACTCGACTACAACTTTATTAATATAAAACACAACTATTCATTTCAAATATGAAATTATCTTACCTAGATCATATTATTTTTTCATCATTATTATTATTTAATGAACACATATGCTCTGTCGGTAAAATTATAAAATCACACAGAAGGATTAAGTCATTCCACTAAAATTGGATATTTAGAAAGATTGTGGGAAATTAAAAAATAAAAAGAGTTTAAATATAATTTATTTTTATGGAGTAGTGACTTAGAGGCTCCCACAAAGTAAGAGCACTTCAGCTGAAAAGAGTAAATACCATAGAGGGCGTTGGCCTTCGTACTTTTAAATCATGCTTTGAGTGAGAAGTGTTTCCTGAAAAGAACAATGAATGGGAAGCGGGATTAAGTGTTAGGTTGTAGAGGAATTAGAGGGGGCAAGATGGTGTCTGAGTAGTGTAATCAGCCAGGCGCAGTGCGCTATCAACACCGCAGATTTAAATCTTAGCCGAATTACATTGGCTCAAGGGGACCTTTAGCTTTTAACTAATACCTCCACTCTCTCTCACACACACACAAACACCGCCCCTTTCCTTTCTCTTCCTTTCTAGGGCTTTTTAGTGTCAGTTGCCTCTTAACACATCGCTAGTGTGTATGCATAGGTGTCCTTACGTGGCTCGGTCTGTTCTACAGCGAGAGGCCATATATAGTTTCTAAACTGTGGATGTGAATTCACAACATTTGACAGGAATTTCTAAAATGTAGTTCTCGATCACAGTTTTTAGCAGTTTTCAAGAAATTAGTACGTGTCATTCAGTGTTCAGAAACACGTACTTACATTTGTTACATTTATTGCCAAAAATAGTAAACGCTGTTTATTATTGTTCTTTTGGATTGAAAAATTAAACACACAAGCTTTGTAGTTATTACCACTGCACAATTTATTTGATAATGCACTACAAACTTGGTAAATTGTTATTAGCTAGTACTCACTGTATTCACTGATAACTTCACTTCTTATTGCAAAGGACAGTAACGCACGATCGCTGAAGTTCACAAAAACACGACACTGCACTGATCTTCACTTAAACACGGCACTACTCTGTTCTTTTCATAAAAACAGCACCGCAGTGAAACTAAAATGTACTGTTCTCTAAAGCTGCACTGAACGCACTGTTATTCACTTGAAGAGAACTGAGAACAAACTAACTGTCGGGCCGAGCTGGGCCGCTTTTATAGACTGGCGGCAGGATCAAAAGAGAATGGCCCAGACCAGCCTAGATCGAGACAATGCTCGTAGAAGCACTTCCAGCTCCAACGGCCCTTCCATTGGGTCGACTCCATTCATCTACGTAACTACGTGGTTGACTCTGCGTACTTCTTCATGTACGTAGTTTTCGCAACAATATATATATATATATATATATATATATATATATATATATATATATATATATATCATATATATATATATATATTATCTATATATATATATAAAATTGTAACCTCTGTCTGTACATTGATTTTTTTCGCGAAATTTCACGATAACTTTTTGTTTCACATGTCATAGACACCATAACTGCATTTTGTTTCTTTGGTGTCTGTTTGTTTGTTTGTTTGTTTGTTTGTTTGTTTGTTTGTTTATTTGTTTGTTTGTTTGTTACCTTTTCACGCATAAACGGCTGAACCGAATTTTATGAAACTTGGTATGTATATTACTACTAGCCCAACTTAGACTTTAGGCTATATTAATATTCTCTAAGACGAACAGGAGTGGGGGTTATAAGGGAGGCCTCAAATTAAAAATACCAATATTTCGTTTCCTATTGCTTTTTCAGCAAATATGCCCATAACAAAAGTTCTTTATTTTGTAATTTAGAGTAACTTTTGTTATATGCACTTTTGCCGTATACGGAAGTATAAATGAGTTATACGCTAAAAACTATAGCGGGAGTCCACAATTTTATTTGGCACAAAAGACTCAACCCAACTAACCCAAACTCGGTATGTGAATTAGTACTAATGCCTTCCTTATAATAAGCCACACTAACATTTCTAGGGACGGGCAGGAGTTGGAGTTATAAGGGAGGCCTGAAATTAATAATAGTGGTATTTCGTTTTCTAATGCATTTTCGGCAATTATGCACATAACAAAAGTTGTTTATTTTGTTATTTAGAGAAACTTTTTTTATGTACACTATCGTCGTATACCGAAGTATAAAGGCGTTATTCGCTAAAAGTTATATAGGGAGTCAACAATTTTATTTGGCACAGAAGAATCTACCGAAATAAATAAAACTCGGTGTTTGTATTAGCACTAACGCTTTCATTATAAAAAGCCATACCAACATTTCTAGGGACGGGCAGGAGTGGGGATTGTAAGGGAGGCCTGAATTTAAAAATTGAGGTCGTTTTGTATTCGTTTTTCGGCAAATATGAACATAACAAAAGTTGTTTATTTTGTTATTTAAAGTAACTTTTGTCATGTTCATTTTGATCTTTTAACAAAGTGTAAACGAGATATACACTATAAACTAAAACGGGAGTCAACTATTTCATTGGGCGCTAAGGATTAAACCGAACTAAAAAAAACTCGGTATGTCAATTAGCATTAATTGTTCCATGATTATAAGTTGTATTAAAATTTTTAGGTTAGAACGGGAGTGGGGGTTATAAGGGAGGCCTGAAATAAAATTTTGCGATATTTCATTGTCTATATGTTTTTCGACAAACATGCACATAACAAAAGTTGTTTACTTTGTTATTTAGATTAACTTTTTTTTTTTTTTTTTTTTATACATTTCTCCAGGAACAATGTGTGGAGCAAGTAATTTACGTAGAAATATTGATATGCTCAACAATTCATTCCAATTTGAACTATGAGTTACCTCACCTGGAAAAATTAATTCAAATCTTTGTTAATATTTTGTCCTTAATAACTAAAATGTATGCATAATGCACAGAAGACGGGAAATATGACAATTTGGAGGACAGTGAAGGCATACATAAAAAATTAATTCTATTATTAACAAATGCCAACAACGGGTATTAACCCTAAACACTGGGACGGGTAAATGTCAAAATATTGTGCAAATTAAAGCCTTGCCAAAAAAATACTATCACCATTCAGACTCAAATCAATTCCCGGGCGAAGCCGGGTATCTGAGCTAGTATATATATAAAATTGTAACCTCTGTCTGTACATTGATTTTTTTCGCGAAATTTCACGATAACTTTTCGTTTCACATGTCATAGACACCATATCTGCATTTTGTTTCTTTCGTGTATGTTTGTTTGTTTGTTTGTTTGTTTGTTTGTTTGTTACCTTTTCACGCATAAACGGCTGAACCGAATTTTATGAAACTTGGTATGTATATTACTACTAACCCAACTTAGACTTTAGGCTATATTAATTCTCTCTGAGGCGAACAGGAGTGGGGGTTATAAGGGAAGCCTGAAATTAAAAATAGCGATATTTCGTTTTCTATTGGTTTTTCGGCAAATATGCACATAACAAAAGTTGTTTATTTTGTTATTTAGAGTAACTTTTGTAATATAAACTTTTGTACTAATATACTGTAATATACTGAATTATAAACGAGATATACGCTAAAACCTAAAGCGGAAGTGAACAATTTTATTTGGGACAAAAGAGCCAACGGAAATAAATAAAACTCGGTACGTGTATTAGCACTAACGCCTTCCTTATAATAAGCCATACTAAGATTTCTAGGGACGGGCAGGAGTGGGGGTTATAAGGGAGGCCTGAAATTAAATATAGTGATATTTCGTTTCCTATTGGGGTTTCGGCAAATATGCACATAACAAAAGTTGTTTATTTTGTTATTTAGAGAAACTTTTGTTATATACACTATCGTCGTATACCGAAGTATAAAGGCGTTATACGCTAAAAATTATAGCGGAAGTCAAAATTTTATTTGGCACAAAAGAATCAACCGAAATAAATAAAACTCGGTACGTGTATTAGGACTAATGCCTTCATTATAACAAGCCATACCAACATTTCTAGGGACGGGCAGGAGTGGGGGTTGTAAGGGAGGTCTGAAATAAAAGCGGTATTTCGTTTTCTATTGGGTTTTCTGCAAATAAGCACATGCCAAAAGTTGTTAATTTGTTATTTAGAGACATTTTCTCAACAATTCTTTTTAATATGAATAAATAATTCAAAAGTATGTTAATGTTTTGTCCTTAATAATTCAAATCTATGCATAATGCACAGGAAACGGGAATTATGACAATATGGAGGACAGTGAAGACTTACATAAAAAAATAATTTTATTATTAACAAATCCACAGAAACGACGGGTATTAACCCTAAACACTGGGACGGGTAAATGTCAAAATATTATGCAAAGTAAAGCCTTGCCAAAAAATGCGATCAACATTCAGGCTAAAATTAATTCCCGAGCGAAGCCGGGTATCTGAGCTAGTATATATATATATATAAAATTGTAACCTCTGTCTGTACATTGATTTTTTTCGCGAAATTTCACGATAACTTTTCGTTTCACATGTCATAGACACCATAACTGCATTTTGTTTCTTTCGTGTATGTTTGTTTGTTTGTTTGTTTGTTTGTTTGTTACCTTTTCACGCATAAACGGCTGAACCGAATTTTATGAAACTTGGTATGTATATTACTACTAACCCAACTTAGACTTTAGGCTTTATTAATTTCCTCTGAGACGAACAGGAGTGGGGGTTATGAGGGAAGCCTGAAATTAAAAATAGCGATATTTCGATTCCTATTGGTTTTTCGGCAAATATAAACATAACAAAAGTTGTTTATTTTGTTATTTAGAGTAACGTTTGTTATATACACTTTTTTCGTATACTGAATTATAAACGAGATATACGCAAAAACCTATAACGAATGTGAACAATTTTATTTGAGACGAAAGACCCAACCGAAATGAATAAAACTCGGTATGTGTATTAGCACTAACGCTTTCATTATAATAAGCCATACTAACATTTCTAGGGACGGGCAGGAGTGGGGGTTGTAAGGGAAGCCTGAATTTAAAATAGCGGTATTTCGTTTTCTATTCGTTTTTCGGCAAATATGAACCTAACAAAATTTGTTTATTTTGTTATTTAGAGTAACTTTTGTGATATTCATTTTTGACTTTTAATGAAGTATAAACGAGATATATACTATAAACTAAAGCGGGAGTCAACTATTTTATTGGGCGCTAACGATTGAACCGAACTTAACAAAACTCGGTATGTCAACTAGCATTAATTCTCCCATGATTATAAGCTATATTAAAATTTTTAGGTTCAAACGGGAGTGGGAGTTATAAGGGAGGCCTGAAGTAAAAATTCACGATATTTCATTTTCTATTTGTTTTTCGGCAAAGGTGCACATAACAAAAGTTGTTTACTTTGTTATTTAGAGCAACTTTTGTTTCATTCACTTATGTCGTAAAATGAAGTAAATACGGGATATAAGCTAAATCTATAGCGGGAGTCGACGATTTTATTAGTACTTATTTAAGCGTTTTTAATATAGGCATATTATGACAAATGATGTTATGTTTTAGCCTTATCTATTTCGATTATTTAGTACTAAGTATGATTCGGATTAGTGAGATTATAAATCCCCCTCCCCCTTCGCCTCATTTATTTATTTTCCCTAGAAAATAACTTTGTTATTTATTTCCAATAGAAATTTAAACTATAAGAGCATTTCCATTATTTAATTTGTATAATGTTTTATTTAAAAAAAAAATCGTGCTGAATTTCCTCAAGGAGTGATAGGGGAAGTACTAGGGAATCAAACTCTGATTTTGGTTATATACTATCTTATTTCCTATATCTTCATGTTATTGAAACAAATATGTACTATCATAACAATTAAACGTTAATGTCATTATGACAAAAGACAAAATGCTCTTAAACTCGATATGATTGTTTAAAGTATTACTTAGGTTGCTAGGACGGCTACGATCTCTTCCCGTCGACTAGCTTTTTGAATATAATTGAAATTATTTTTAGGGTAACACTATTATTTAATTCCATCAGGTAGATAAATTATTACAATAATATTTTGAATTAACCCATTAGTGCCCACGAGCAGCTTTAGCTGCATCAGTTTTTGAAAATCCACCAGTAGTGTTGATGTTGTTATTTTTCTAAGTACTTTGGTTTAAAGTGAAGGGGGAACATTCCTTGAGACAATATGGGTGAGAGATGGGGTACCTGTTACAAAAAAAAGGAGCTGTGACTACATGTTTCACCCTTTTCCCATCTTAGGTCAGTCCTCACTCAATCCTCCTGGCTGGAAAGAGGTAAGTTGTACTTGTAATCATTATTATTTTGAAATTTGGATTATATATATTTTGTCTCTAATATTGGTAGTTAATATGTGTAAAATATGAAGAAGAAGAAAAAAAAAAAAACTAGCCCAAATTTGATGTTGAATTTTGCATGCGTCTAAAGCTGCTCGTGGGCACATAGTGTACTAATTATTTTCATATTTCTTTTTCAGACTAGAAAATTCTTTAGCAATTGCTGCTCAATAATATTTAATTATTGGTATACTATTGTTATCAGGTTATCATACTCTTCCAAAAAGACGTTTATTTTGGAGTACAGATGAAGATTGCAGTGTCCCATTTGTTAGTAATGCTAAGAGACGTAATAGGTTTGACGATATTCTGAGATATCTCCATTGTGCTGATAATTCTAAAATAGTCCCAGGAACTGACAAGCTATTCAAAATTAGACCTTTATTTGAATATTGAACAAAAATTTTAAAACCATTCCACATAACAACACTAAGGGAGAATCGGGTTTCCACTAATTACTGCCTTACTGACAAAAAAGCTATCAAAAAACAGCGTAGGGGGACTGTTCAAATTGCCACTAACGGGGATTTACTAATTATAAGATGGAATGATAATGCAGTTGTCACGGTAATGACTAATACCATTCAAGGAGAAAATAAAACAGCAACAAGGTACTCATCCGAACAAAAAAAAAAATTAGTATTCCTATTCCTCTCGCATTATATGAATACAACCAGCATATGGGGGGAGTTGATCTAAATGACCAGTTTGTATCAACGTATCGGACTACAATAAGAACTAAGAAATGGTGGTGGCCATTTTTGGCTGGGCAGTTGATGTAAGCTGTGTGCAAGGTCGACGATATAGTACGACGAGAGGTCGTAATATATTTGTTGAAACATTTTGGGACTTCGAGAACTGGGCGAGGTTTTAAAAAATCGTATACAGCTCTTGAAAGTATTCGAAAAGATAGGACAGATCATTTGATTATAAAAGGTATTTCCAAAAATAAACTATGTGTCCAATGCAAGTGAAGATTCATATACCTCTGCAGAAAATGCAGCGTTTCGCTTCACTCCGAGTGTTTTGCCCCTTATCATGAGTAGAAGAATGGGCAAAAAATGTATATATGCAATTTGTTTTATTTTACCTCCTTTGGTTATTTGTTTATATATATTTTTTTATATGATTTATAATTTATTTATCCATATTTGATTGTTTTATTATTAGGTAGAGTATTTGTTGTTATTATTAGATAGAGATTTGTTATATTATTAGATAGAGTATTTGTTTCAGGTTATTTATTTATATATTTTTTTTATGTGATTTATTATTTTTTTATACATATTTCATTGATTTACTATTAGACAGAATATATATTATTTACTTATACATATTTGATTGTTTTATTATTAGGTAAAGTATTGTTTTATTATTAGATAGAGTATTTGTTTCACCTTAGTTTTGTTCCAAAAACATCTGAAAATTATTACATTGTATTATTTGAGTTTCTTATACAATAAAAGTGTTTTAAAAATTATATTGTTTTAATGAAAATCCTAAAATGCTTTTTAATGAGGCAATAAATGTAGGTAGTTCCAATCGAGTGCACCAAGTGCCCACGAGCAACTTTAGCTGCAGTCTGATATTCAGCACTTCCCTTACCATAAATTTTTTTAATTATTTTTCCCATTGTCTATAAAGTAAAACAATAGTAAAAATTAAAAAAAAAATAAAATCTATCGATTGGGCACTAATGGGTTAATAATTTAAGGAGAAGAGTGTGGATAGCTCTAATGCGAGAGCGGAAATAGACGGAGGCTAATAGAGTTAATTGAGTTTACTAATTTCCTGTGAAATGCTGGGCATTACGGGAAGTGATTACCACTGAGATCTACTATTATGAATATAAACTTACGTGCTAAACTATGCTTAAACTATATGTGCTCGGATTGGTTTTTGACAGGAAATAATTTTCATTATAGACGATATTTAATTGTAATAAATACTATCCATGATTATGGTTTGAAGTATTCAAAAAGGTGAGTTAAAAAGTGGCAAGGGATAGATTAGGAACACATTTTTATTTATTCTTCAAATATAAAATTTCTCATTTATAAGTTGCCTGCCTGACCCTCACAGCAAAACAATGCGCGTGTCTCAAATGGTTAGTTGTGCATACATTTTTCTGCATTTGTCTATTGAATTGAATATTCCTCCCTTTTAAATAAATGATAATTGAATGCGTTTAATGTAAGTTAATTTTCTTCATTTGTAATTCATGGACGGAATTTGAAAGAATAACCTCGGTTTCCCTGAGCCCAGTTGGAGACCATTGTTTTTCAAATTCCTAATGAGTTTGCCTGTTTTTTTTTTTTTAATTAGAAGAGCCATATTTGTGTTTATGTATCTCCAGTTTTTTACCTTACTACTTCTACTTCTCGAAAAATGTAGTGTTAATAGTCTTAAGGCAACCGTCAAGTCTATGAATTGCTAAACGTAATTTTAGGATATTTGCCACATTTTCTTGAATGTTAACCCCTTCAGACCCAACTCAAATATTTTGACTAAAAAAAATTTTTTCATGTTCTATATGTTTACAGAAACGGGAAAAATAGTGAAGAAAATCCTAATTTATTAATTGTAATTTTATTGACAATTTCAAATTGTGTCCAATATATTGGACATCAGGTCTCAACAGGCATATTTTTTACAAATTATTCTACTGATAAGGATTTGGATAAATAAATAAAATACACTTTAGCAAGATTTTTTTAAGTGATAATAAACAAATTTACATCATAGAATGTTACAAATAATAAATATTGAACAAAATTTAACTGTGAAATAATATAAAACAAATCCTTATTTTTGTAATGTACAAGTGGCATTTGCATTTAACACAATAAAATTTAGTTTTTTTTTTTTTTTTGTCCAACCTTTCATTTTGCATCTAATTGCATCATTTTTATCATCAATATCTGGAAAATGTTCAAATCCACCATTCCTAACATCAGAATTTGGTCTCACTTAAGCTCTTGCTTTCTTTGCAAGGGGTTCTTCACTACTGGATTCTTCAAGACTGGGTCTTCCTCTTTTTTTCTTTCTATTTCTGAGGTAAAACTTTCAGCAATTTGCATTTTAAAATTTAAAAGATCTAAAATATTGTTTATCACATCAAAATAATAATCATAAAAGTCAAGGTATTAGTGAAATGCAACACTTGTGACCCGATGTCCAATATGTTGGACATCCATATTTATTAGAAAATACAATAACCAGGGAAAAAAATATTTTTTTCTTAACAAACACGACTTCTAGAGGCTTCTGGCTACTTAAAAATAATTTTTTCACTTATATACATGCAAAATTAAATCTATGAGACATTTATTTACTCATGGTTTTAATAAGTGAAATAGCAATATCCAAAATTGGATGTTCAAAGCACTAGAAATGCCACTACAACAGGTATAAACCAGAAAAAAGGCTCACAATTGAAAGGTTAATACCTAAAATCATTATTAAAATCGATTTTTCTGCCGAAGAACATCAATCCATGAAGATATAGCATTAAAAAGGCATGTCCAATATATTGGACAGAGGGTCTGAATGGGTTAATTTCAATTTCATACATTTGTGTGGTAATGAATGCGGAAAAGAGAGTTGTATTTTGCCCATTCTCTGGATTATGATTATAAATATAAAGTAGGAGGAAAGCGGATTGTCATGGCTTTTCTGCGAGTCAAGTGCTTTCAGCAATGTTCTTTTCCCAGAAATTGTCAGAAAGTTAATTCCTTTCTTGGAAGTATGGACTAAAGGCAAACAGAAGGAATGACTGTAAATCGTACAATATTATTTATTTTAGTAATGACTGGTTTGCTAATGTAAATGGTTAGTTATTTATTTTGCAATATGTCGATAAACTGGAAGTTGTCGGTGCAAACAATCTCACGACAAGATGTATTTGCTGAGATGGACAAACGTTAAAATGTACTGAATTTGTGTATTCCATAAGGTCACTTCATTTTTAATTTAACCTAGTTAATGTCACAAAACGTTTAATTAGTTAATTATTTATTAACGTCCACTTTTTGCAACTAAGGCTAATTGGGACGGAATATCTACAGGTTACCACCCTTTTCTAGCCAGGGTGGGACTAAGGACTTTATTTAATGAATTCCGCCTCAAAATAAATTCCCTTGCCCAGGCGGGAATCGAACTCGCCACTCTATGATTACCATGTGAGATTAAAGGCAACGGTTTAACACATGGCTAACCTGAGCCCAAAAACGTTTAAGACTCTATGCTATAGGACTTCTTTGTTATAAAGAATTTGTATCCACTTTGGTAAAGTCATATGTAATTACTTTATAATAAAAAGGCTAGTTTTGGTCTTCTAATCATTGATGCAATAATTATTTTTGGATAATAACTAAAAACATGGCGTTTGTAAAGCTCTGATTGAACTCTGGACAGAAAAAACCATTTCGCTTCTTGCTGAAGAAAATACAATCTATTGAACAGGAAATTGAGGAACCAAGTAATTTGATTCGAATTTAAATTATAGGACAGTTCGGAAAAATCTCAAAGCCCTAACTCTTTATCTTAAATCCAATCTTTAGTCTAAAAATATACTGATAGATGAGTATGTTAGTAAAGTGCAAAATAGACTTGATCTCCAGGATCGGACTGTCTCAACGAAACGTCCGGACTGTCTCAAAATATGACCCAGTCCTCGGGGGATGATGTTACAGAAGTTCTTTCTTATAAAGAATTTATATCCTCTTGGTTGAGGTTATATATATTCACATTACAATAAAAAGGCTAGTTTGGGTCTTGTAATCATTGATGCACCAGTTATTTTAAGATAACAACTTAAAACTCTCTAGGCAAATTGATGAAGTAAAAAATGAATAGATTATATCATTAGTAAAAGAACGTTTTAACACTAATATTTCAACAGGTACTTCTTCCATGGAAACTGGGTGGTAGACGAACGGATCAATGTGTATGTAAAACGTACGCCTGTTTTGCTACCTTGAACTTTTAAAAAAAAATGAGGGGCCTATAACAGCAGTTGCAGATTGAAATTTCTCTTGTAAAAGGCTACGTTAAGCTTCTTTACTGCGTTTACAGGATATCCTGCAAAAGCTGTAATGTTTCATACGTTGGACAAAGTAGTAAGAAAATAAGGACGACGCTTAAAGTGCATATTACGCGTGAATTTTAAATATTTCTAAAGAACTCTTCATTAAAAAAAAAATAAAATATTGCTGTGGACTTAATAATATTATTTATCCTACCCGTTTCTTCCCTGAGAGAATTCATTTTGACATGACTCATATACAAATGTATGTGCGAATGTATTACACATAACGCAAAAATGACTAGTTTTAGAATGTTGAAGTTACATTTTAAAGGACTTTCCCATTTGATAGAAATCAACTAAGGTTGAGGGGGGAGGTGGTTAAAACTACTACAAATTTATCGAAACCCGTTTCATTAGCTCAAACCCTTTGCTAAAACTGATTAGAATGAAAATAAAGCTACAAATCATATCAAAACAAGAGGTTCATTAGATTTAAATTTGCTGAATCCTGTCAAACGAGTTCTAAGAGTAGCCCTTTATTTTGAAACTTCCTTATTCCCTCTTTATTAAAAAGTAAAAAAAAAAAAAAGAAGAATAGCATTAGACTGTTGATATTTTGTTTTGAGGGCTGAGAAAACTGATAATTTCCAAATTTTACCATACCTGAAAAATTTACAGAAGATTTATATGTCATTTTTTTTTAGTTTTCCAGAAAGAGAAATCACGTTCTGTAACATTTTTGATCGGATACATTGAGACAAAGATATCGTACATGACATTCAAAGGAAACCATTTTAATTTTAGTGCAATAAAACAATTTGTAAACTTGATTTAATAATTGAACAATGAGATCGAGTGGTGTCCCCATCTGATTTTTTTTTACTAGAAATTGGTAATTATTCACCAATACATCTCTCATTGCATTGCGAATAGTTTTTGCACTGTATTCGCCATTACAGAACCAGCCAGAGCCTCGGGTACCAGGGGCTCTCCTCCCATCTCCCATGTCTATTCAGAGCAATGGGTTTTAGCGCACTTCGTGGAACTCTGTCGGGCCCTTGTGTACTCTGTCAATCTATCAAGTCAATGTTACATTATTGCCTTGTTCGGGTATCAGGTTGGATTATATACTTCCCCAGGTCCCGCTCGGTCTAACCGCTTAGATTTCACGTCCCGTGAAATTGACCCGCAAATTAAACATTCTATTTCTACAAGTCACATCCCATTTTGGGCCAAGTGTGACATTGAGAATGACGTATCCGAAGCTTTTAATTTCTTACTAGTACCATTCAGCAGTGCGTGTTTGATGCGTCTTTAGTCACAAGATCTTTGTGATTTTCATTGATCTCGTTTAGTACTGAAAATTGTCCGGGAAGTCACCCAGCCGCTATTCTTCAGACAACAGGATTCTAACCAGGCACGTATGACATGTCGCTTGCTCTTTGCAAGTTTACTTTCAGTTAATATTTTTTGGGGGACAAGTTCCTTTGATTGATCAATAATTGCCTGGTCCAAAATTCAGTGGACTAGTTGTTGAAAGAGGTTACTTAAGCTCCAAGGTATTTGAACTGGTCCACTTTAACGGAAAGAGAGGTCCTGTGGTCTCCAAGAAAATGCTGCTAATTACAGAAATATGTTTCTTATTTTACAATCATGTCTATTCCTTTTGCAGGAGATAACTGGAAACCGTGGAAAGACTACACGGCCTCATGCTCGTTTCTGGGCCAGTTACTTCTTCTGCATTTGCGAGGAAGTTTAGCTTCTTACCGAAAAGTACTCCCTCTCACATTCAATGATTCCCGTACTACCTTCTAGAAGACTAGGTAGAAAGAGGTGGGGGACAAACAATCACTTTGCCAAAATACTAACTGCTTTGAAAGCATCTGACATCACATAGATATCCTGAAAGCCATGATAGTGGGAAGCACTGGAACTCTCCTTTCCTAGTAGGACAAGATTCCCTTCATATCCAAGTCCCTTCATAATTCTAGACGACTTTATCTTAAGCAGTGCTGTGAAGTTAATCTGATTACTGATGAAAATACTATGTATATTTTCCAAACAAAGGCTATGTATGTAAATAACTAATCTAAACAATCAGCCACCACCAAATCGTGGACTGTGAAGTAATATTTGATACAACCTCAATAATAGGGATAAAGTAATTTGATTTTGCCAAATTAAAGGGGGAGGGGGTTCGAAATAAAAATATAACACTCTGATTGGTGAGTCGCTGAAATATTAATTTCGTATTCGAGCGGAGTAATTTGTTCCCAGGAATTGTAGACTAAGTGGGACCAATTGAATTACAGATTGCCAATTTACATACCATGGCTGAACTAGTTGTTACTCTTGACCAAACCCGCCTTATAACCCACATTATTAATAGATTCTAAATTATGGAATACAATTGGTCTCCAGTCATCAACAAATGTTTATTTTGCTCCATCATATCCTCACATATGAGTACAATGAAATAAAATGTATAAATTAAAGAAAAGAATCCTCATGCAAGTAAAAAGGTCCGACACGCAGGGGCTGTGTCAACTAAGCAGATTTCCCACGTGCTCCCTATTTCAATTTACAGCAAAAAGTAAAAGTTCAACGAGAAAAATATTTAGTATTAGCAGATTTCCCTTCGGGGAAATCAGCTATTGACGTCGTACTTATGTGCGCAATTTTCGAAAAATGTCTTCAAATGTCCATCGATCCTACCCAGGAGATGACGAAAATGAGGTCCGTTCACAATTAAATAATATATACATACAAATATTTGTCTGTGAACGCTCTAGCGGTCGCAATCTTTGTTTGGTCGTTACCAAACTCTATATTTAACAGTTTCATGTAAAATGAAAGATCAAATTCATAGTGGCTAAAATCGGACAATTGGGAGGGGGGGGGTATTGAAGGGTGGATTTTAGAAAATTTGAAACATATCCGTTACTACTACATTGTATAGAACCAATCTTATTCAAAATTAAATTTACTATAAATATTGGTATATAAATTTATTCTCTATCTTGAATATTAATCGAGATATTTGCACTTTTGAGTTATCAGCCTTCAGCAAGCCACCACATCTACTCATTTACATAAACGCTACTCTGTTATGTAATAAAGCACATTATTCAAAGCTTATATACCAGATATTGTTTTCAGGAGACCTTTATTATTCCAGACCCATGCAAATATGTTCTGGTGACCTCGTCATTAGTTCTTGGACTTCTAAAATTTGATTGATTGAGATAAAAGTTATTCTGATTCTTTATAAATTACAGTACTAGATTTTAATAATAGAAAATATTTAGCAATGAAATTAATATGTTATACTCACATATATTGAAGTAATTGTTCTTCTTTCTGGTAAAAGGTTGGCATACCTGTTTCTTTAAATTTCAAACGGTTTCCGTCGGGAGGTTTTTAATTATTGTTTGTATTCATTCACTTAATATTTACGGTGCTGTTCTGTTACCTGTATGTAGATTTATCTATTGTTAAACTTCACGAGGGAAATCTGCTTGGTGTACGCAGCCCCTGCGTGACGGACTTTTTTAATCACGTTATTTATGATATAACAGCTTCTTGTTAATATGGCATGAATAGGACTGGGTGATTACAAGTGGCTCTTTGATGAGAAGACAGTTCAACAGATTGCTATGTTTTCATGTCACTAGCTCGTTCAATGATTCTTCTTAGGGTACTATAAATTGTAATGAGGCGATAATTTGAAACAATACTTTTGTACAATATATGCCTGACTTGTATATTAGGATAGTTCTGCCTTTTAGGAATAGCTCGGGAACTACATTTAATTTTAACATATAATTAGCTATGTATGTTATAGTTTAATAGCATCCAGAGGCTCTTATTGTTCTAATAAAAATACCATCTGGCTCTGGGGCAGAGTCTAATAATATACTCTAACTGCAATTTCAATGTCTTTATCACCAAGAATAATATCTTCATTAGTTTCCGGAATTTCTTATTTCTGAGGTAAACCTTCTGTATAATAAAGAAGGATATAATATTATAAAGCATCTAATCTAAATTACGTTAATTTAATTGTTTTTATTTCTTAGTCGATTTTAATAATGTTACTAAATCGGAAAACTACAATAGTGTTCAAACAATAATTGCAGTAGTTTGCCATATTCCATTCTTCAGTAATATACTCTCATATCGTGGTGGTTAAGAGGTGAAACAGACTAAGTCAAATATTTTTTTCTTTAACCTTTTTGGGTACTAACGTTATTAAATCAAATTAACTTAAACCAATGTCGACTTAGTTGGTTTAACTGGTAGGGCGATAATACTTAGTTGGTTTAACTGGTGAGGGGAAATAATACAAGTCACTATTTGAGTTCTCCAAAGAATCAAGTATATTGAATTGATTAAGCAACATATATATATATATATAAAGAAAACTTAACTTTATAAAATAATTTAGCGGCAAGCCAATAATATATACACTATAGAATGATCGATCGGTCCTATATTGTGTGAGTACTCATTTAATAATTTGCGTAGATAATGCTAGCATTATTAGAAGTAGGTACCTGCGGGAAACATATACTTTCCTTGAAGTGGAGTCTTCTCCCGTTGTTATTTTCTGTGTTCCCTATAAGATTCTGTCTTCTAGCTGGTTGCGGTGATCCATATATGATGGTAGTTTTGCGGGAGATAAAAGATTGACTGTAACTCTGTAACGGTTGTATCCCAACTGAACTGGTCCGCTTGAAACTAGCCGGTGCCTTCTTGAACTGCAACGTAGTTTCCGCTGTAGGCCACAGCCTTGGTGATCTGCCTATGTGTGGCGGGTTTGTGGACTCAGCGAGCGCGGGAAATTCAATATAAAAGACGACTGAACAATCTCCTTTTTCTTGTCAAGAAGCAACGAAAATCTTAACCGAGGCTAAATTTTATTACGCGTGTTTCACAAGAATTCACAGTTGTTCATTGTGTCGAGGTTTAAGAGCATATTGAGCTGCCAAAACCCGTATACCAGCATTTTTACACAGAAACGAATTTTTCATTTAATTTTTAAAATATGCTCATGATGATTACAATATCATGATATATCCTACTCAAAAATACGATCATATACACAGACTACAAGACTCTGATTTACGCAATAAGTAACGCTACTACACATGACCCGCTTTTAGAAAACATTAGTCAAAATATTTTGGAAATTAAATATTTAAATCAACACAAACACATATAAGCCCATTCGGCAAATATTAGAAACGAACAAGCTGACTCTTTAGCTAAGAAAGCATCCCAGAATTATCACTCGTACCACTCCCATACATTAAAAAAGACTTGCATACCGACACAATACATAAATGGGTCAGAGAATGGACGACATGTAACAAATCTTAAACCAATACATACGAAATATAACTCGCAACAACTACGGCACAATTAAAAGTCACCATCACAATTGCACACAATTCGTAACGGTACATTGACAGACAGAAAATTATTTAAGCAGGTTTAAAATTCAAGACAGTGGCAAATGAATCGATGAGTGCAGAAACCACTTCAGTCAAAAAAATCCGAAAACTCGTTTTCAATGAAAATAAGCGTAGAAAGGCAAGATGCGTGTTGGGTGCAAAAGCTACGTTAGCCTGTTGAGTATTTCCGTAAATACAGGACGTTTGTTTCGAGTGTTGAGTGCAGAAATAACATGAGTCAGTGACTGACGTTGTTTCTGCACCCACCGCTAGACCGCGTGACCAGTCTTGCGTGAACTGTTTTGGAATAAAAAATCTAAAAACTGGAAAATCTGAAATATTTCTGTACCACGAAGGCGTAGCCCATAAAGGAGCAAATGATATATGCAGCATGCTACTGAAATACATTGACACTAATATTCCATCAAGTGTAAAAAAACTACCTTTTTTCTGCGGACAGAATCGAAATCACACCATGATAAGATTCTGCCTTGCTCTTACAGATACAGGACGTTTTGAACAAATTTTCCATTACTTTCCGGTTCGAGGGCATTCATATCTTCCAAACGATCGAGATTTTGGTACTATGAAGAGGATGATACGTAAACATGATCGGATATACACACCTGATGAATATGAAGAATTGTGAGCTCAGTCCAGTAACAACTTTCACATCACCAAGCTACTCACCAGTGACATAAAAGATTTTGATGGTTGGTGGAAGGAATATTACACAAAAAACCCACTAGCCAGAGAATGCCGAGGGAGGAGTGTGCCAAAAGAAGCAAAATTCAAGTTTGCTCCCACCCGATATAAAGAGTTCCGCTATTACTCTGAAGAAAAGAGGGTAAACACAGCATACATTTTAATTGAAGGATTACAAAAGCACAGCTATCAGCTGCTGAGACCTGCTTTCCGTAACGTCGATATTGATTTACCTTCAAGTATTGCAGCCTACCAATCAGGGAAAGTTCCAATCAACATAAAGAAAATGGAAAACATCCAGAAAATGATTGTTCATATTCCTGAAAACTTCAAAGTTTTTTATGATGAACTATATACCTGGCCAACCACTGAACATGACAATGATACTATCGTCGAGAATGATCTATTTTAAGAGCGTTTCAGTTTGTTATATTCCTGTCTTATGACTTTGCAATACTGTAACTTCATTTCTCATGTAATATGGAAAAATATACATTTGTAAATTTGTTGTGAAATTAATTAAAATTAATATTATTAACTAAAATCGTAACAAAATTAATAACAAATACAAACTTTTAACGAATGGTTATCTTTTTCCAAGTTTCCTACTGTCTGTAAAAACAGTTGAGTGCAGAAACAGCATTAGTCAAAATCATAGTTTTAATTCTCCTGAGCCTAATTCATGTGGAAATTAGGCAATATTTTATAACAGCAACATAAAAGCATGTTATGACAAAGGAAAAAAAGTCCTCAAATATTTTAAAATTTGGAGGAGTTATTACGTTTTTTCTCCCTCCTGAAAAATTTGAAATTTGTGACTGACGTTGTTTCTGCACTCACCGATTCAAATGTGCTGGCGACACTCAGACAACACAACCTTTTTTTACAAAAAATCTATGACTGCTTCACATTTAATCAAATTAGATCAAATTTAATATTGAACACAATTTTAAAAGGAGGTAACTGACCACAAACACCGCATATATTATTTAATAAATGTAATAAAGAAGTCATAAACTTTATCATAAGTATTGATAAGGATGTAGCAAAAATGAATAAGAATTTAAAGTTGATTATGAGGAATGAGTATTATAATTCAATATATTTTGCCTTACATAGACTCGCAAATGAAAGAAGAGCAATACCGTAACATGAGTTTAAATTTATTTCTTTAATTTGTGTTCAATTTCATTTATTAATTTTATTAGTAATTATTTCGTTTGTTTATGAAATGTTAATAATCAAATTGTAAATATTGAAAAAAATTAAAACATAACCATACAGGGTTGCTATGAGAAGAACAAAAAGAGTTGTTAATTTGGCCGAAATGGCGATATGCATTGCCTTGTAATCAATGGAAGTTATGTGAGTACAGTCTTCTGTGAACTATGCATGTACGTGTGTAAATTATTTATTGTCATTCAGGAATCCAAATAAATTCCATAAATTTATTGTTTTTCACCAGACTTTTAAAACAGAGATGTAAGTTAAATGTAAGTCTAGATATCCATCTAAGGACGCTTATTTTTTTAGTAAGTCTGTTTGTTCACTACCCCTCTATTCGGCGAGTGCCCCTTGAGGGAAATCAGCTATTGAGGTCGTACTCTTGACGCTATTTTCGAAACATTTCCTCAAATGTCCATCGATCCTACCCAGGAGATGACGGAAATTAGGTCCGTTCAAAACTATATATATATATATATATATATATATATGCTTGTCTGTTAATGCTCTAGCGATCGCAATATTTGTTTAATCGTTACCTCGATATTTGAACGTTTTATGGAAAACTAAAGGTCATGTTCGTTAATGTCTGAAATCTGACGACTAAGTTCGTAAAATCTCTGTTATCATACGTCGGATCGAAAAATTCTATAAAAGCAATCTTCTTGCAAATGTAATGTTCTACAAATGTTGTAATGTGCGTTTTCCCGCTATCTCTTAACAGTGATATTTGCATTTTTTTAGTTTTCGCCCTTCAGTAAACCCCTACTCCCACTCATGTCATATTTACAATAAGCTGTTATGTTACGAACGCCTTATTTGAAGCCTAAATGCCAAATATTTAACTTTTGCGATTTGAGATAAATGCCAAATACTTGAGGCACGTAGGAAATCTGCTAAGTTAACGCAGCCCTTGTGGGGTGGACTTTAATAAGTCGGTTTTTTAAAGTATTGATATTCTACAATTTTTGTTGGTTACATGTTTTCGTAACTGAGTTATTCGCGCTCCCCCCCCCCTCACCTTCTCATTGGTTTTTTTTTGCATAGAAGTTGAGAATATGTGGTGAAAGGAGATCGCCAGTTCTATACTAGTAAAATTAAGTAGTTTTTTGTACTTTTTCTAAACTTAAAGATATTTAGTCGTATAATATTGGTTCAACAGCAAGTGGTTTTTGAATTGTTTAATTGAAGTTGAGTTAATAATGAATATTAATGTTGTGTTATGCACGTTAATAATGTAATGCTCGGAGTGGCTGTTAATACTGGTAAATCTATCAATAAAAAACTGCTATATGGGTAAGCAGAGATTATTAAATTGAAAAAAACGTCATATTAAATACTCAAAGATATTTCTATAGGAGTAACATATTTTACTTAATTCTAAATATATAAAATCAATTTTTCCCACCACCATATATCTTTATTTGGTATATAAATATTTCTTGTATAGTGCACCACTCACCTTATATTTACCGAGGTTGTTGACAGTACAAGAGAGGACGGCTTCTCGACCAACTGGTATTGTCAAATTCCCGATGGGCAGAGTAAACTCAGGTGGTCCTTCACCTGCAAACACAATATAACCAATTTAGAATAGAACAGCCACAATATTATTATTATTTATTAACGTCCACTTTTTGCAACTCAGGCTAACAGCCACAATAGTATTGTGTGTATGTATTTGCTCAGCTGGCCCTAATAGGAGATATAGGTGCGAATAATTATATATGTCAGAGTTCTATTTTTGTTGTATTCATTATCCTGGATCCTGGATCCTGGGGACAGTATATCGGGAAAATGAGACCGAAAGAGGTCTACCCTCCAAAAATATTTATTCACCATAAGGAAAAAGATGCTGCTGAAAAAGACAGTGCTCCGTTATCAGTGCCCTGAGGCACACACATTAAATATATCAAATCTAATAAAAAAAAAAATCAAAATAACTTCATACAGGCTGTCCCGTACATGCGGGAAGCAATTGAAATATGTTTTGAAACCGTAAGAGATATCGTGAAATTGTAAACGGCCAAGTGGTAGCTCTCATCGAGGCCCTTCAAATACGTCATTTATTAATAGCAAAAAATTTAGTTTTAACTATTACTTAAGCGCGCCCTCAAAGTCCACGTTTCCTCTTAGCCTCACTTTTTTAATAATACGTGTTTGAAAACTACTCAAAAATAAAGCTCCACGTGTATTTTTAAATGGATCTAAAAAGAAACACATGTTTATTTATTTTTTATTAGTTTCCAAATATTTCGTTCCAATTTTAGTTACGTACCGCCGAAGCGAGTACATATGACCTAGAGTGGCGAGTTCGATTCCTGCCTGGGCAGAGGAATTTATTTAGTATTGGAATTCAATATATAAAATCTTTAGTCCCACCCTGGCTAGAAAAGGGTAGTAACCTGTAGATAACCCGTCCCAATTAGCCTTAGTTGCAAAAAGTGGACGTTAATAAATAATTTAATTTTAATATTTCGGGTAAAGAGGGAACTCCGACTTTTGAGTGCGGAATACGTTCAGAAATGTTCTTTGAACATCTCTGGAATAGGATGGTAGAGGAACCAATTGATAGGGATCAATAAAAAGGCCTTGTCCTCTACTGTTTTCCTAACAACAGTAGAGGACAAAGTCTTTTTATTGGACCTTATGATCTTTTAACCTGACAAATATGGTAATACTTAATTTTTAAAAAAGAAATAAATTTAAAAATTGTGCACTGAAGGGAAAGTAAAGTATTGAGATGGAATCCAGTTATCCCTGCTTTATATCAACAGTTATCCATTAATATTGTTATGTTTAATACGAAAACAATGATAAACGTTGATTATTAAAGGTCTTTTGGATTGCAAAATTAAACACAGAAGCTTAAGATCTTTTATCACTGCACAATTTAGTTGACAATGCACTGTACGCTTGGTAAATTATTTTTAACTACTACTCACAGTATTCACTTCTTATTCCATAATACAATAACTCACGATCACGAGAATCACTGAAGTTCACAAAACACGGCACTGCACTGATCTTCACAAAGAACACGGCACTGTACTGTTCTTCGCAAAGAACACGGCACTACACTGATCTTCACATAGAACACTTTACCGAACTCAAACTAATATGCACTGTTCACTAAAGCTGCACTGAACGCAGTGTTTTTCACAAGAAGAGAACAGAGGACAAAACGAACTGTCGGGCTAGCTGGCCCGCTTTTATTGACGGACGGCGAGATCAAAGACCACAGGCACAGACTGGGCTAGATCCCAGACGGGCGTCGCCGAGAACATTCCTGACGCCAATGGTCGGTCGGTTTCTTTCATTTCTTCACTTCCTACTTTTTAAACACTTTGTTATGTCCGTAATTTGTCAAGTTCGCGGTTTTTGCAACAATATGTTATACTTCATTAGTCATACTATGCACCACTATGAATATAATATGTATACTGCAGACAATCCTAAATGGTATTTTTAATAGCTATTAGGTACAGAGAGTACATATGGACAGTGTAGTGCATATAACCGCATTACAGGGGAATGGAATTACATGGTTTAGAATATGGAATATTATCCAGGATTATGATTTTATACATGGTCATGATGTTCTGAAATAAGAAATGGGATTGTTAAGAAAACGTTAAAATGTTTTCTGCAAGACCTGGACAAAGTACCTCGGTAATGTTACTTAATAGTGATGAATGCTACCCATGATTATGATTGAAATGATGGTGATGAAAGTAAATATTTATATTCATACGTAAATTTTACGTGTGCAACTGGTAATTGGTGAAATTATTCAAATTTTGTTAATGTTTGGGACTATTTTTTGTATTTTATTAAAAGATACACTTTCCTTTAACTTATATCTACGTTAATATCTAATAATGTGCACGGCATTCCTTTCAGGCGCTTCGTTCCAAACACGTTCCGGAGGATGTGTGCTCCATTCTTACTAAGCACAACCCAACCATGTACAATTATTGTAACTGATCTGTCAATATTGTGTGGTCGAGAGGTTTTAGGTTTTTTTTTGCCTCTTTGCTTCTTCTCTTTCTTCGATTCCCTTGACGTTTTTTAACATGTTCTCACTCTCATCGCTATCTAGCCCACTCTGTGTTGCAATCATTTCTGAAGCCTCAACCTCCTCATCACTTGGAGAATACTCCGGATAATCATTGCTGTCGTATCCATATCCATCTATTTCATAATTGTCATTTTCCCCATCTGACTCATCGGAGAGTTCTTTCAAATAATTTCTGATTTCTTCGTCCGTTGAATATTTTTTCTCCATTTTTCAGAAACTATAAACAGATTATTATTTATATTCTTTCTATACATCTTAGTCTTTTTTATATTAAAAAATAAAAGTTAAAAACATTAACAGAAAATAAATTAGAATATAAAAATAAATTGGAAGAAAATAAATTGAGAATAATATTAACTAAGTTGTAGCATAAAAATCAGTTATTAGTAGCGATACGAAAATTTTACGTGGCAAAAAGTTGCGGTTAATAGTATTGATACGTAAATATTACGTGTCGTTTTTATTTCAAAAAATAGTATTAGATGATTGGGAAGGTTCACTTAGCTGCATTTGGCAGAGGTCAAGTCCGAACTGTCTGGAGGGCTCATAGCTGAGGAGTGAGGGTGGTGGGGTCGTTAACGGCCCTTTGATAACAGTTCAAACCAGATCATACGTAATTTTTACGTTCACTACCATTCTAGGGTTAACCATGGAATAAGGTTTTTCATGATGTATTAGCTTATTACTAAGTAGGATTAGAAAAAGCCAGGGGCTGCGTTAACTAAGCAGATTTTCCATGTGTATCACATATTTACATTTATCCCAAAGCGTAAAAGTTCAATGAGAACCATATCTCGGATTGAAATAAAGCGCTACATAATATAACAGCTTATTGTTAATATGACCTGAGTAGGAGTGGGGGTTTCTGAAGGCCGAAAGCTACAAAATGCAAATATCTTGGATAATAATCGAGAGAGTGAAAATACATACTCAACAACATTTACAGAACATTACATTTACAATAAGATAAGTTCTATACACTTTTTCCATCAAACGCATAATAACGAAGATATTTTGAATTTTAGAAATTCCTTCCTGCTAAACTCCGTCTCCCCCATTCCTGTTTCAGCCATTATCGTACTTATTATATATCGAGTAAGGAAGAGATTAAGCAAAAATGGGGCCTCTAGAGCGGTATCAGACATATATATATATATATATATATATATATATATATATATATATATATATATAATTTTGAATGGATGTCATTTTCATCATCTAGTAGGAGAAACTAAGAATTTTCGAAATTTACCCTTGTAACACCCCGCACTTCCCACTGTTCAAATTTAAGCCGTTTACTAACTTGGTATTTATTTTTACATAAAACGATTAGATATCGAGTTTGGTAGCGATAATACAAACATTGAGGCCGCTTAAGCGTTACCAGAAAAACACTCTCTCTCTCTCTCTCTCTCTCTCTCTCTCTCTCTCTCTCTCACACACACACACTCACACACCAAACACAAAGACGCACACACACACACACACACACACACACACAAACACACACACACACACACACACACACACACACAAAAACAAACACACACACACACACAGAGTTTTGAACGGGTCTCATTTTCGTCATACCCATTTGAGAATATTTTTCGAACATCGCGTCATGAGTACAACCTCAATAGGTGATTTCCCATAAAGGAAATTTGCTAAAAGTACGGGTATTCTGAAGGGAGAAAATAAAAAGTCTCGGTTAATGTTATTTTCTACAATTAATCTCTAAGGTCCAATTTCTACCCGTACTAGGATTTCAGAACGTTTTAGAGTTAACCGTAAAACTAATTCAGATAAGTTAACTCGTAGATTCAAATATGGCGGGAACGAGCGAAGGGGCTCAACTGATTCCGGCAAGGAGTCATCAACGTTTGATGCCTGCAATAACTCCGCTCCAAATGCATAAGGCCACTAAGTGTGGACTTCATAGGATTCAGTTTGGAGACGGAATCTCAAGCCTACTCAATACTTTTTATTGTTCTACGAATAATATGGCTCGAAGGAGCGAAAAGCACTAAGACGTGCTACGTGATTCCAGGGAATTCACCTAACAGCGTTTAGAAATCTTTGGGGGGAGAAAAAGAAAATTTGCTTTTGTGCCATTTCTGTTTTACTGCTGAAAGGCCTTCAGCCCGATTCTTTTTTATAGTCCGTGATTTACTTCGGTTTTAAAAAAAAAAAATAAGACTTTCCGATTTTGACTGTTATTTTTTTACTGCTCATGTTATCACTGGGTTAACAACAACTTGTGTTTTACTATAGGAATGTCATCGGTTTACAATTATACTCAGTACGAAAGTGGTCAGAATAGGAGTAAGGTTACTTAGTTGTAATCAAGATGACGCGCTTGAAAATAGTTCAGAGATAATGGACAATGGAACAGTTATCCGAATACGAAGTCTCGGCTATGATGAAGCCAAGAAGAAAAGGAAAAACTCAGTTCCGCAGTGGCCACATAAAGTAAGCGGATTTCCCACTTGCTGGTAAAACACCCTAGTGGTCCCATCTTACAGCCAATTCCTACTGAAAATACGAATTACTCGTTTAATGTTCCAGTTACGAAAACATTCATAGATGAAGAATTGTAGAGCATCAGTAGTTTAAATAAAGAAAGTCCGTCACGCGGGGCTTTCCCTCGTGAAGTTTATTAATATTTAATCTACATACTGATAACACACCACCGTGAATAAATACAAACGGAAATAAGAAATATTTCACCCAATTTCAATAACCTGCCGACAGGAAGTGTTAGAAATGTAAACAAACGGGTCTGCCCGCCTCACACCGGAAAGAAAAACAATTACTGAAATTAATGAGAAGATAACATATTAATTTAATGGAGAACTATTTACTATATGTATCTACCTCATTTTCGTCACCTCCTGGGTATGGTCGATGGACATTTGAAGAAAAATTTCGAAAATCGCGTCATGAGTACGACCTCAATAGATGATGTCCCTTAAGGGAAATCTACTAAAAGAGTGGTTGAATCGCAGGTTACGATCTGACTCATAATTATGGAAATAAATTGAAGAATTGTTGACGTCATTGCTCGTATCTCCAATAATAATGGTCCCTTGAAAACAATATTAAGTATTTAAACTTAGAATAAACAGGTTTATGATATAATAGTTTATTGTTAATATAACTTGTCTCTGATACTATTAAGTGTAGAGATTAAATATACATAACAATGTTCATAATACATTTTATTTGCAATAAAATTGGTTCTTTACATTTTTCCTATTTAATATATGTATATAACAATATTTATAGTAAATTTAATTTTCAATAAGATTGGTTCCATACACTTTTTCGATCCGACTTATAGTAACGGAGATATTTAGAATTTTCAAAATTCCCCCCTAACCCCCCTCCCACTGGTTAGATTTCTGCCATTAAGGATCTTGACCTTAGTTCTGGATGAAACGCTTATATATCCAATTTAGCTACGCTACGGCTAAAATTAAGACCGCCAGAGCGCTTCTGACAAGTATATATAGAGAAATATAATTTTGAACGACCTCACTTTCGACATCTCTAAATAGGATCGATGGAAATTTGTGGACATTTTTTGAAAATTGACTCATGAGTCAATAGCAGATTTCCCTTAATTTATCCGGACAGGCAACTTTTTGTTAATGGACTTGAGAGGTAAACCTAATAAAACCTGATTTTATAAATACTATATTCGAATTTGAATTATAGTCGATGTGGGAGCTATTTTTATTTATTGAAACACTGGGCTTTTCGACACTAAGTTCCAACAGGAATTGCTGAATCAAGATGAAAATTTTTATATCACATTATAACAACACAAATTAAAAGAGCATTACGCAGAAACTGCGTAAAATTAGCCCACGAATGGCTTATAATATCAAATAACCATCTGTTCGCTTTTTCATCCATAATAAAAAGTATATGTGCTCTGGAATCAAAACACCAGGTTGATACGAGATGTCAGTTACATGAAAATCATATGAGTAAAAAAGTCCATCACGCAGATTTCCCACGTGCGCAGTGTATTTGTATTTATCTCAAAACCTAAAAGTTCAATGAGAACAATATACGATATTTAACCTTCAGATAAAGGGTTTCATAAAATAATAGAATATTGTTAATATGAGATGAGTAAGAGTAGGGCTTTACTGAAGACCGAAAAGTACAAAAATGCAAATATCTCAGTTAATAATCAAGATAGCGAAAAAAATGAACATAACAACATCTATAGAACATTACACTTGCAATAAGATTGGTTCTATACAATTTTTCGATCCGACGCATAATAACGGAGATATTAAGAATTTTCGAAATTCTCCACCTCTAAACCCCCCCCCCTCCCCTGGTCCGATTTCAGCCGTTAACGAACTTGATCTTTCTTTTTGTATAAAACGATTATATATCAAGTTTGGTAACGGTTATACATAAATTGCGACAAGTTGGTAACCGACATATATATATATATATATATATATATATATATATATATATATATATATATACAGATATACAGATTTGAAGGGAGATCAATTTCGTCATCTCCTTGGTAGTGTCGTTGGACATTTGAAGAACACCTGGACATTGAATGTCGAAAATCGCCTCATGAGTACGACCTTAATAGCTGATTTCCCTTAAGGGAAATCTGCTAAAACTCAAATAGATTTTTATTAATGAATAAATGATTGTAAAATAATTAACTCCGTAGTAAAATAATTAAATAAGTTAATATTCTCTTTTTTGTGACTAATAAAAAACAAATAAAAAAAAACAACAAACTAAGTTCGTATCTTCGGCTGGAAGTTTATAAATGCTTTCGCCGGGTGAGTGTTGATGTTAAGTTGATTTATAGTTTTGTTAGTATTATGCTCACGCGATGCCTGCGTGCCGACAGCTCTGATGAAGCCAGGCTAACTTTTAACCAGAGTTCAGTCGTTCTAATCGTCTATCTCACTTGTCAGGTCATATTTACAACAACCGTTAACATTAAACAAATTAACCATAATAAATGAATTTAATAACTCAACGATAAATGTTTAAATACTTAATTACTTTTAACCTCTTTTTTCTTTTGTTCAGGCGGCCGTTTAGCCGTTCCTCAAGCTTGCATTTTTTATTGGTTAACCAGAACACTTGAATTATGTGCACGCTAATATGCCAAAGTAAAGTTTATAATAAAGAAATACGAATTAGAATGAGTTTCCTTGCCTATTGGGTCAATAGAAAATGTATGTATGATTAAATGTATTTTAATAAATTTATAAGTGGCATTGTATATACATGCAATATACACGGCTAATATAAAAGTATTTGCTATGTGAGACTTCACGATCCACAATATTTTTATATTTCCCATCTCCAGAGTATATATCTTTCTTCAAGACATCAATACATACCAATCCACCATGTAATTCATATTAGGCGTTTGGTATCAAAACCAGGTACATCCGTTTTTTTCAAAAACATTTTTTTTTTAATTTTTCATTTAATTTTCAATTCAAATTTAATTTCATTTCAAGTTTTTAATGCCGGAAATGATGTATTGGACGTTTGTTCCAAAACCATCTAGAACCTTCCATAATCAATACCGGCAGATAATAAAAAAAATGTGTTAAACTGACTTTTTTAAAAAATGAAATCTATTTTGATCAGTCCTGAAAAGTTTTTGAAAATGGATGTACCTGGTTTTTGAAACCAAACGCCTCATATATGGATAGTATTTTCTATTCCGAATCGTGGTTGAATAAAAAGCTCCAAAGCACAGCGATGAGAGCTATTTTACGTGAATAGAAATCTTTATTACAAAATACTCTTTTGCTATTCTTGAAAGTAAAGTTTATATTCATAATGGTTCATTATAAGTTCAGTAACGTATATCATATTAACGAAACAGTGTTAATAAATGCCAGAAATAACTGAACACATCTCCCCAGCACTTTAGCCACCCCTCCCCCCACGTTTTGTCCTATCAAATTATTTAATTATAAGAACTAAATAAATTCACATTTTAGCCGATTTCCCTTAAGGGAAATCGGCTATTGAGGTCGTTCTCATGACGCGATTTTCAAAATTATTCTTCAAACGTCCATCGATCCTACCCAGGAGATGACGAAAATGAGGTCCGTTCAAAACTGTATTTATCTATCTATCTATCTATCTATCTATCAATCTATCTATCTATCTATCTATCTATCTATCTATCTATCTATCTATATATATATATATTTATATATATATATATATATATATATATATATATATATATATATATATGTCTGTTACCGCTCTAGCGGTCGCAGTTTTTGTTTTATCCTTACCAAACTTGATATACGGTCGTTCTGTACAAAAAGAAAGATTAAGTTCGTTCATGGTTGAAATCGGACCAAGGGGAGGGGGGGGTTTAGTGGGGGGGGGGGGGGAATTTCGAAAATTCTTAATATTTCCGTTGTTATTCGTCGGATCGAAAAATTGTATAGAACCAATCTTATTGCAAGTGTAATGTTCTATAAATGTTGTTATGTGCATTTTTTCACTATCTTGGTTATTAACTGAGATATTAGCATCTTTTTAGTTTTCGGTCTTCAGTAAAGCCCTACTCTTACTCATCTCACATTAACAATATTCTATTATGTTATGAAACACTTTATTTGAAACATAAATACCAAGTATTGTCCTCATTGAACTTTTAAGTTTTGAGATAAATGCAAATGCGTGGCGCACGTGGGAAATCTGCTTAGTTAGCAGCCCCCGCGTGACGGACTTTTTTGAGAATAACAATACAATGCTACAATAAAAATATAAAAATCAAATCACATGTAAGTATAATCCAATGCGAGGTCGAATAGGTTGGTGTAAGAGTGATTATAACTTTATAAGTGTTTTTAGCAGATTTCCCTTAAGGGAAATCAGCTATTGAGGTTGTACTCATGACGGAATTTTCGAAATTTTTCTTCAAATGTCCATCGATCCTACCCAGGAGATGACGAAAATGACGTCCGTTCAAAACTGTGTATATATATATATATATATATATATATATATATATATATATATATATATATATATATATATATATTTGTCTGTTACCGCTCTAGCGGTCGCAATTTTTGTTTGATCGTTGCCAAACTCGATATTTAGTCGTTTTATGTAAAAATAAAGATTAAGTTCGTTAACGGCTGAAATCGGACCAGAGGGAGGGGGGGTTTAGAGGGGAGGATTTTTGAAAATTCGATATATCTCCGTTACTATACGTCGGATTGAAAAATTGTATAGACTCAATCGTATTGCAAATTAAATTTACTATAAATATTGTTATATACATTTATTCTCTATCTTGAATATTAACCGAGATATTTCCATTTGTATTCTGCGTGTGGTCACCAGTAGGCTATGTTCGACCTTTCCGCCGAGAGCTCTGGCGGCCGTTTCGATAACTATTCGTCCCTCGTGAATAGGTTTAGAGGTTAGGTTAACTGTTTTTTGGTGCTAGAAACTACTGGGTTATTACGCCCTAAATAATGTTTTAGATTTATTTCTTACTACTACAGTTGTTATTAGGCAGATTTCTCTACTGTAAAACTTCACGTGGGAAATCTGCTTAGTTTACGCAGCGCCTGCGTGACGGACTTTTCTACCATCATACGACTGACATAAACCTGTGTATAAACTGAGGCCTGTAGAATTTCTCCTGATACAATAAAATAATTTCTCCTAACTGCAAATCCTCCCAGTATTTAAATGAAAAAGTGTTAAGCATAACATTTAAGTTATCGTAATCAATGCGAGACGCGAATAGCTTAAATAGATCACTAAAATGTAAGGCTAGGAGTTGTGAGGAGAACACAGAGTTTTGATTAGTTCGGTTCAGTCGCTTGTTCCTATTACAATTCTTGATTCAGTTAATAGTTTTTAGCGTGTACGTCGGTGTAACAAACGTTACATTAAATAACAAAATAAACACCTTTCGTAATATGCGTGTTTGATGAAAAACTAATAGGAAACGAAATTTAGGGATTTTTCATTTCCTGCCTCGTAAGAACCCCCCACTCCCATTTGATACGTTAATATAGTTTTTAAACATGGAGGTGTTAATGCTTATTAAAATTTCGAGTTTTGTTCAGTCCATCAGGCCATTAAAATGTCTGCTATAGTTTTTAGCGTATATCTCGTTTATGATTAGGTATAGGACAAAAGTGCTAACTAACAAAAAAAAACTTTTGCTAAATGCATGATTGCCGAAAAACCAATAAGGAACGAAATATCGAAATTTTACATTTCAGGCCTCCCTTATATTACCCCCAGTACTGTTTGTCTCTGAGAATATTAGTATAGCCTAAAGTCTAAGTTAGGTTAGTGGTAATATACGTACCAAGATTCGTATAACACCAAAGGCAAACATTGCCGATATAGTTTTAATCCCATGTGAAACGAAAAAGTATCGTAAAACGTCGAGAAAAAAAATGGGAGGGGGTGAACATTAACTCCAGAAATACCAACTTTTTCGGCATTTCAATTTATTAACATGTATATCAGCTAAGGGAGAGAGAAGTGTAAAACTTCCGGAACATAAAATGTCCGTGTCACTAATTGAGATACAAAATATATTAATAGTACTTTTTTTTTACGTATAAATTGAGATTTGCTTCACATAAATAGTACTACTTGTAGTGTCGAATGGAAAAGGGTAGTAACGGTTTTGTATTTTGATTTTCCTTAAAACCTTTAAATACAACGTCATTTACTAATTCTGTCTGAAACTGTAGAGGTTTTTTTTAGGTTAGCAGATTTTCTGATGAATAATAATGAACTAGCTTATTTTTACGTCGTTTTAGGTTTGAAAAATGAACTTAGTTTTTATTAAATTTGTGTAATGTTTTTTTTCCTTTCACTACTTAGAATTAGTTCATCTCCGTCATATTGATATAAATCTGGTTTCCTTATAAAATTTATGGATTCCTTTGCCAAACCCTTAGTTTTTTATTCAGTTTAGGCATTCTCTCGTAATACCAGTGATACATGACATAGTGTCTTTAAAATGAATTCTTAATTACGAATTTTACATTGAAAAAAAAAAAACCGTTTGATTGCTTGAAAATATTTGTTACAGACAAGCGTTCGGTGCGTTACATTTTTTCAGTTAGTTAGAAAATCCATATTAACGTATAATTTTTATGCCTTGGACCCCTTCTCCTTGTTTGAAAATGGAATTGTCATGTAGAGTATTTTTGGGGTAGTTGAGTAAAAAAAAAAAGGAACATTGAAATCCTTCCAACCGTTTTTAAATAATGAGTGCAAATGGGCATGCAAACACACAAAACATTTTGCAGCCATTATGCACGTATATGATATAATAAAAAAAAATCATTTATTCTGGAATTTAAATTGAACTTCATTCAGACCATTCAGTATTTATTTATGTAGACTTTATGTTGCACATACTGAACGAAATTCCCATTGCAAGCATGTTGGTGTGTTTAATTGCATTTTTCAGTGCGAATATCCTTCAAACAAACCTATACCTATATTTATATAACTATATTGAGTTAAAAGATAATTTCTTTACTTATTCTAGGCCACCACGTGCCTCTGATTTCGCCTCCTGACCAAAAAGAGAATACTCTTTTTTCCTGAGTCTGCAAAAGCCCTTCAGATGTTACCATTACTTTAAAAAAAATAATAAAATACAAAGAGAAGAGGAAATGTAATAAATATGAAAATAATGATTAAAAAAAAAATTAATTTATGCCCGAGATCCCCATGAGCTATAAATTCCAAAACTTACTATCTATATTATATAAAAAAATTACTGCAAGAAGGTGAAATAATTGAAGGTATAAATTTAACAGACATTTTAATTTCCTTTTAAAATTATAATGGCTTTTTTCTTCTAGGGGAAAAGTACATCCAACTTTTCCTTGCAAAGTCGCCAAGAAAAATGGGTTCCTGTATCTATTACTTTGTATGCATGATCGAAATTGCGGACTATCCCCTTGAACGTTTGTAGTATGATAAATGAGATACCAGTTCCTGGATGGTGTTCCCCGGATAGTTTGCTGGAAAATGGGAGCGAATCTTGCCCTCCTTTTCATATTTATGAATTGCAGCAGCCCTGTTGGCTCTCAAACCCTCATTCGCCCATCTTCTTTATTTATTTTTCAATTGCTCCAGTGAAATATAGTATTTTCTCTATCTCCTTATGAAATTGTAGCCAATATCCATTATATTACTCTATATGTAGATCGTAGAAATGGAGGAGCAAATGGTTTCACCTTTGGTTTAGTAATATATATGCGCAAAATAATATCACCTTTCTATTCTGCTCCCAATTTGAGGTGATGAGCAGGCTTATTCATGATTCATCATTGCCCGTTAACCAAGAAGAACCTGGTATGAAATGTCTCGAGTTGACTGACGGGCCTCAAAATAACCATGGGGGGCATGGGTTATATCACCAATGGGAAGTTTGCTAATGGACGTGATGTAGGAGGGTCAATGTACTTCGCCATTCCTACGGGCTGTCAGATGCATTTACTCACTAGACTTCCACCATTTAACTCCCGCCACAACACCAGCGCGCTCTGGTAGTGAACTACTGTAACTCCGTGGTCACCCACGGATACGTGCTCGACGTTGCTTCACTCAGATACCTAAAGTCAGGCGCTCTACCACTGATCTGTGGGCGCCCTCATGAATGAATGTTTAAAATTTAAAAATGGTGACCTTTATTATGCGAAGATTCGTTGTGTGATGAAGTCATCAATTAAAATTTCGTGTTATTCTGAGCTAGTATTCTGGCAGGTGGAAGTGACTTCTAATGTGGGTAGATGAAAGAAATGGCTACGCTTCAACTGTAACAATTTATTAAAACGACAGAGCGCTTTCGATGAAGTACATCATCATCAGTGCCCTGTTGACATACAAAACAATAATTACTTATCTTTATCTAAAATATTTTAATAGAGATAAGTAATTATTGCTTTTGTGTGTCAACAGGGGACTGATGATGAAGATGCACTGCATCGAAAGCGCTCTGTCGTTTTAACAAATTGTTACAATGGAAGCTTAGACATTTCTTTCATCTACCTACGTTTCACGTTTACTTATATACAGTTATACTATAACATACTCGATATTTAACCGTTTCTGTCAATACTAAAGATCGTTTATGTTACTGGCTTAAGTCGGTCTTGGAATATTGGGGATTTTGAGCAGGGGGTCTAAATATTCTCGTTATTATAAGACGGATCGTAAAATTCGTACTTTCTTGTTTTCTGCCGTAAGTAACCCCCACCCCACTTCTACTCATCAGTTGTACATATAAATAAAAAATATGTAGTGTGTTGAGATCACAAGTGTGCTATACCAGCACGTGGGAAATCTGCTTAGTTTACGCAGCCCCTGCGCGAAGGACGTTTTCAAAATAAATCCAATTTATGTGTCTTTTCTCTTGCCTTTATAGGCATTTTGAGCCTCTTTTAACTAGCTGCTTAGAGTGACGAGAAAGGAAAGAACTAGACAGAGATTTGTTGACTGTTAGCGCTTAGGCTATAAGTGATTGATGTTTCCAACACTCCAACTAAAATCTCGCCTTTCCCAACACTGATTGGCAAACTTCTACCTGAAAAGCGGAGGAAAAAACTTCCCTCTTCAAGGGAAGGGGGAAAAAAAATGTCTGAAAGAATTTTACTTTCACAGGGATCGTAAGTCCCTGATTTCAACTACTTTACGGAATTTATCACTCGATTTCTCTTTGGAAGGAGATAAATCGCCGTGTAATTACTTCAGAGCCATTTCGATGTTTTGTTATATTTATATAACACTTCAATTCTACTTGGTTCCGGATAATAGAAACGTGAGATCCTTCCTAAATCTGACAATTTAAAAGAATTTCGTAGTCCCGAATGTAGTAATAGTTTAAGTTTTTTTTAGGCCCCCTCACCCTTTTCGTTTTATTTCCTTGAACGAACTAAAGGAAGAATTTTGATGGCGAATGAATTTGATTTCCTAGTTTCAATGGCATAATCCGTCTTTACCATCCTACAACCATTTCTGACGTCTACATGTATGTACTTACGTACGTACATCTATGTGCCACTCACATAAACGACTAGCCTTAACACTTTTGTAGCATATAATTGTGCAGTTCCCTATTTGATTGAAATCGACCAATAGGGATCAGGTTTAGTTGGGAGCCCAAAAATATTTCTGTACCCACACAAGTTTCAAATGACATACCTGTTATTTCACAATAAAAAGATTTACAAATTATGTACTATAACATCATTTGATCCGAAGTGTTGGAACGGAAATATCGTATATCATATTCAAAGGAAGTGAAGTACAACATGTTGATAGTTTAATTTAGTAGGGCGAGAATGAAGTCCACCTCAGAATTAATTTTTCTTTACTCTTGCAGTTTCTTGATATTATATATATATATATATATTAGGATAAATCATCTTTCAAAGTGGATCAAGACGCGAATTTTCAATATTTTCATGGATTGACACACCGCCTACACAATTCAGAATTAAATGAAAATAGCGACCATTCAAAACTTGTTATTACATGCATATTCCTTACAATCTACACAAATTTAATTATTTGCCATTAAATCATCGAGTGATCGCGAGTTATTTTTCCTGTGTAATTAGAACTTGAAGCAATCAAGGCATCTCGTGGTTACATGTGAAAAATTATTTACAAAGTGTGTAGAACGTCGCCAAATAAATTGTGAAGTGATTAAAACTTTGAAGTTTGTGTATTTCGATTTGCAATCCAAAACAACCTTAATAATCAGAGTTTATTACTTTTGTAATAACCGTACAATATATATATATATATATATATATATATATATATATATATAACAAAAATATACATTGTTGTATCGTAACCAAACTCGATATATATGCGTTTCATATTAAACAAAAGAACAAGTTCGTTAACGGCTGAAATCGGACAGGGGAGAGGGGGGCAATTCAAGGATTTGAGATATCTCCTTTATTATTGGTCGGATCGAAATAATGTATAGAACAAATTTAACAGAGATATTCAGAAGTTTTATTGTTTACTTATTATTATTATTATTTATTTAGTTGGAGCTTCGCAGCTGTGGCGATGTTGCTCAGAAAAAAAAACCCGTCTAAAATTAAAACAAAAAATTAATTTAAACGAAAATAAAACAAGATAAATGTTAGTTGTTTAGCCTTCAGTAAACTACGAGAGTTCGTAGTGCATTAGTGTTCTCAATTAAGATTTTACGTACTTAACTGGAAAATGTTTGTTTGATCTATACAAACAAACATTTTCCAGTCCAAATCCGTATTCGATATTTAATCGTTTAGTCAACACTAAAGATCATATTTCTTCATATTCATATTTCTTGGCTGAAATAAGACCTGAAACCGTGGCGGTTTTTAGGGGGGTGGATTGAATTTCTAAATATGTCCGTTGTAATAAATCGTATCTTAAAACGTTATAGGTTGTTCTATAAATTTTTGTCGTAAATCAAGTATTAAGTGGGTTATTTTTAATTTATTTGGAGCTTCGCAACTGCGGCGATGTTGCTCAGAAAAAAAAACACTGTATTAAATTAAAAAAACGAAACAAAATTAATTTAAACGGAAATAAAACAACATAACAGAAATTGAACACGAAAAACAGAGATGCAACTCAAAACAGAAATTTAACACGAAAACAAAAATGCAACATAAAACAGAGATGGAAACCAAAATCAGAAATGGAACACATAATAGAAATAGAAAACAAAATTGGAACAGAAAACAGAACTGAAACGAAATACAGAAAGTGAACACAAAAACAGAAAACAGAAAAATGGAACACAACAAAATAATATTCGTAAGTTCTTGTTTTCAGCCTAAATAGAATTATATAATAAGTGGTGAGATGAGATCCAATGTATGTTATACAAGGATGCGGTAAATATGCTTTGTTTACGCCGCCCCTGCGTGACGGACTTTTTTATTTAGGGGCATAAAAATAAAACTTTGTCTAGAGTTTTCTATTCAAATTAGTGTTAGCAGATTATTCCTCCAAAGAGATGATGCTAATTCAGTGTTTATTGGATACTACATACTTTTATTGCAGGTGGGGTGGGGAGGGGGGTGAGCTTTAGGGTATAATATTGAAGGAGCATAATTCATGGTGGGGTTAGAGAAAAGCGAGGCAAAGCCTGATGTATTTATGGTTGTGTTGGGGCAGTTTGCCTCAGATATATGCACTCGAGGAGAGAGAGAGTCTGCCGAGGAATGCTATCTACCGGCTATCTATGGAATTAACTCTATTCCAAATATTTGCTCCCGTCCCTTTCTCCTAAATAGAACAGACCGCGGTGAGTAAAAGTACATTTTATAACAATATAGTTCTAATCAATTTATCTTTTTGAACTTAGTGCTCTCTCACAGTAAAATACTCAATTATTAAATCGAAATAAATAAATACAGCCATTCAATACTTTATGCCAGTTTTCATTTTCCACAAACACACTATAAACCTTAATTTAAACCCTAGCTGCCACTACGCAAAGGATGTAGAAGTGATCACGAAACTATTACACAAAATGGTCGCTGACTGTATTTACAATAAACATGAACTTATCAATGAAAGATTTCTGTTTTGAATAGAGACCAGAGCTCCGCCATAGGCAATAGGAATTTATTTAGTAACAAACTCATTAAATAAAACCCTTAGTCCCACCCTGGCTAGAAAAGGATGGTAGCCTGTAGATAACCCGCCCAAATTAGCCTTAGGTGCTCATAGAGGACGTTAACAAATAACAATAAGAAATGGAAAATCCATCACAAAATGCAAAGAAGACCTAACTACCCACATTAACCTAACAAGGGGAATCGCAAAATATCATCTAGAGAGGATTGTATTAAAATTAATTCTTCTCTTGAACACTATTGTCATTGCCAATATTTTTTTTTAACTTAATACTATCCTCTCTAGATGATATTTTGCGATTCTGTTCAATCAAATACGATCAGTTTAGGAGACGCTTGATAAAATTGTTGACTTGATGATAGAAATATATAAATGGAAGGCCAAGCATATATACATTTAGCTCTACATTATAAAACCGTTAAAGAATATTTTTACGTCTAGAACAAGAAAATTTTAAATATCTTCATTAATTGTAAAATAAAATAGTAACAAATAAAAGGGTAAAGCTAAATAAAACCGTTTAAAAATATTATTTATATATCCTTATTATTATTGATAATTTTTATATACTTATGTATTCAATTAATAGTAATATATTTCTTGTATAATAATCAATATTTTCTTATACCTATTATATTTTTGACAAAAAGCATTCGAATTTTCTTTAAATATACGGAACACTTCAAAAATTAAATGCCAGTAATTAAAAACAGCTTTTTATTTATTAATTTTAAATAAACGCCGTAGAAACAAAAAGTAAAAAAAAAAAAAATATAAAAACCGATAAAAAAAATAGTCCCACCCGACGAGATTCGATCTCGAGATCTTGTGGTTACAAAAGGAAGAAAATTGTTGTTGAAATACTTACCTTAGCAACACCTCGAGACTTTCACGCAATCTTTAACATTTTTTTTTTTTTTTTAGACGAACGCGGGAGAAATGCGCCCCCTCGCTTTAACCGAATTGGTTTTTCATTAGGTTACTGCACACTAATAAATCTTCGTTAAAATCGGTGCAGGGAAAGACGTGGATTATTCTTGTAAGACTTAGTTAAATACATCACTTCTATACAGAAGGTTTAAATAGCGTAAAATTATCAATGATAAATAAAACACAAGTTCAGGTTGATTATGACTGTCATTAAAATCACTATTATAAAACAGTATATAAATCAGGTGGGCAGTTGTACTACTTTAACAGGCAGACAATATTTCGAAAATTCCGTCTTGAGTACGACCCCAATAGCTGATTTCCGAAGGGAAATCTCCTAAAAACAAATTAGAGATTAGTGCTAACAATCATTTAAATGGATAATCCGTGTCTCAGGTAAGCCGTGCAAGATAAGGCGTTGGTCTTAGTCTCTTATGGTAAACCTAGAAAGGCGAGATTTGGCTGCACGAATTCTATGTAATAGCCTACTTAAACAATTTGGGTCCTTAACTGTACCGGTAGCAATCTACAAAAATCTAGTTACTTACATAGAAATGAATGGCTTAAGTAAATATACTTCTATATACTTTTTTTCTATTTAATGTAAAATAATAAATTTAATATAATTTAATGTTTTGTCAATGCAAACAATTTCTTTTGAGGCAAGTATATCGGAGAGACTGATCGATAGCTGAAAAGGAAATAAGAGGTGTCACCGGATATGCTTTGTAACTGACAGTAACGTGTTAAATTCTATTCTCTTCGTCTTTCACACTCTCTTTCGCTCTCTCTCTCTCTCTCACTCTTATTTTTAACGGTGTTCTTCAGATATTCTGCTTTAACTATTGCATTACAATAAAAATGTTCGGAAGTATACTTCAATGAACGTAGAACTGAGTAAAAAAAAATAATAAGGTACAAATCATTTGTTTTATATGATATATGAACCATAATTAATATCAGATAACGTTAGCCATAAACAAAATTGATAAGAAGATTCATTAATTTATATTCTTGTTTAATTTTATGATCCGTATAAACCAAGATTCCTTTAAAATAGAAAGTCAATCACTTTAAAATGTTTTGTCTATTTCATTTGATTCTGTAATGATAATTAAAACAGCTATCGTTAGGCATAGCTATAATAATAAAAAGATACAATTGAAAATTCATTAGTTTTGTATTCTTGTTTAATTTTGTAATTGGTATATATCAAGATTCCTTTCAAATAGAAAGCCAAGCACTTAAAAATATGTTATCAGCGCAAAGCGATTTCAAGGCATAAACCTCATTTTCAGTACTAAACATCAGAAACAGTTAATTAAAAACGTTTAAATATCTACAACTCTACAAGCTGTAGAATAAAAAGTCCTCACGCAGGGGCTGCGTAAAAAAAGCAGATTTCCCACTTGCGTCCTACATACTGCTAAAGTGAATATTAACCCCCTGGCGGGCGCGCCTATTTGAGTTACGTTAGCGGGCGTGCTGCGGTGTATGGACCGCATTTTGTTTTTTCTATTTTTTATTAGAAAATAAGCAGTAACTTACTTATTTATGTTGTTTATTCATTTATGCTGTGGTTTTACAGTAATTCTAATGCATGGAAATTATACGTTATCATATTGCTAGGTAAAGGATGACTATTTTTTTTTTTTATAAATGGCTTTGGAATATAAAAAACAACCTTGCAATAGGTAGAATAATGATTGAGATATTTTAATAATAAATTGTTTATTATAAATAACCACCAACATAGGATATTCAGGAACGTTGGAATAGTGGTATAGGAACAATAATTTTATGTTTAATAATATTATTTTACAGACTAAAAATAGAGTAAAATTATTAATTCTTTTCATAAAGTTTGAACAAACATTTTGTAACATAAATACAGAGTAATAGTATATTAGTAATGTAATAAAAAAATAAGTTCAAGGTTATAAATGATCAAATACAGAAAAAATATTCCGTTCAAAATTTGCAAGAAAAAAATATTTAATTTATCAATTAGGAAATAGAAAAAAATGAACTTTTTTCTTTATTACAGAAAAAAAATCAAACTTTTTACTTGTATAAAGCATTTCCCTGACAATTATTGCACATTACTTGATGCATACTGTGATTTCGGCAAAAATCCCTTTGGCACATAATGCATACAACACTTGTTCTATTATTTCGATGTGACCCACAAAGGTAGCAAATTTTTTTTGCCCTCACAAAACCGACTCAACATGTCAGAACATGTTGATATACAAATACCTGGAACCCCCAGCCCGCTGAAGTCATTTATATTCCCAGTATTTTGACAGATGTTCAGATTGCGGTCCAAATGCCGTAGCGCGCCCGCCGGAGGGTTATGTGAATAAATAAAAACTGAAATAAGAAATCGCCGGCGAGAAGCGTCTCAAATGTAAACAAACAGGTCTGTCAACGATTCAGGGGAAAGAAAAACAATAATTGCAATATATCAGAATATAATGTATTCTTTTTTTTTTTTTTTTGAAAACTATGTATTATACCTAGTACTGAAATTTATAATGAACCAGAATAATTTTTAGCTTAATCAATCAAAGTTTAGTAGTTAAAGAAATTAAGACGGTGGGGGTTAAAAGAACATATTTTTATCTATCTCGTAAAATAAAGGTTTCTGGATAAACATATTTGGCATTTAAGCTTCGAATAATGTGAGTTATTATATAACAGAGTATTGTTTATGTAACAAGAATAGAAATGGGAGGTTTGCTGAAGGCTGAAAACTGAAAAATGCAAATACATATCTCGGTTAATATTCAAGACAGAGTATAAACGTATATAATAATATTTATAGTAAATTTAATTTTCAATAAGATTATTCTATACACTTCTTCCATCCAACTTATATTAACGGTGATATTTCGAATTTTCAAATTTCTTCCCGTCTAAACTCCTCTCTCCCCCTGGTCCGATTTCAGCTGTTAACGAACTTGATCTTTCTTTTTGCATAAAACTACTAAATACCAAGTTTGACAACGATCAAACAAAAATTGCGACCGCTAGAGCGGTAACAGACAAATATATATATATATATATATATATATATATATATATATATATATATATATATATATGTAGTTTTGAATAGACCTCATTTTCGTCATCTACTAGGTAGGATCAATGAACATTTGAAGAAAAAATTCGTCATGCGTACGACCTCAATAGCTGATTTCCCTTAGGGGAAATTTGCTAAAACGTTTAAGAAAGGAAATAAAATAATGAATAACACATTTAAGGTACCTAATAATCACTTAAAAGTGAAAAGACTACTTTTCATCAAATGCAATCAAACGTCCCTAAACATCATGACACTTCCTAAAGTAAATAAATGACATAATATAAAGGGATATGCCAGAAGGAGCAACTAGAAAAGAACAAGCTCGTAACAATTTAATTATAGTTCAGCACGTGGGGTGGCCTAGACATTTTACGACCTATAGCCTGTCTTTCCCTGAAGAGTTGATAAGGCCAGCAGTTCATGTCTCACTGGTGGAGCTGCCACAAGTCTTTCTTATTGTATTTATTTATCAGATTAGATTGACCATCTCCCAAACTTATCACACATTATTACACCGTTTCATAGTTCAATATCACTCTGTCAAGATGATTGTTGCACCTGTTAACAGCTTTATTCATCAATATCCCTACATCTTCAGGCACTAAAGCATTAAATTCAAATTCAGAAATGAATTAATGTATATTCAATAAGAACATGTTCATTAATTCATAGAATTGTTTCTATTTTAATTCTTATTTAATACATTTTTAATGAATAAAATATTTTCATATTAGAAATATAACAACATAGCCTCCAATTTCACCCCTAAAACCTACATTGGGGTATAAAGTGCAAGAAACATGAAATTTTGCCATTTATTTTCTGTAAAATATGGGTTTATTCCCATAGTCATAGGAAAAATAATTTAGGTGTTTGCTTAAACCATATGTGTGGGCAACCCCCGGCCGTCTAGAAATTTTGAAAACCCCACTCAAACAAAAATCTCACACTACTAACTCCAAATGAGGAAGATGAGTAGAGATTTGGGCGTTTTGCAGTACTTATACATGCGAAAAGTTCTTTTTATTGATGAAAGTTAATAAATCAAAACATCGTACATGACTGACTGACGATAATTTGGAAAATTCTTTTCGTCTTTGTATCAGTGGAATTAATCCAAACATCGATGGATTAGTTTCCCAAATTCAAGATCATTGATTGTACCATGTTGTACCTATTTTTTGCATTTCATTTTGTTATTTTAATAAATTGTATTATAATTACATTGTAGATATAATTTCATGTCTGATATCTATGATTAACAATTATGAAAACTACATTAAAATACACTACTTTTAAAAGCGGTCCGCGAACGTATTTGCACACTAAAGTTTGGCCCGGAACATGTCAAAGGTTGCCCACACTTGGCGTAAACACTTGAATGTAGCAATTAACCAACAAATATGGCCGCCATTCAAAAACTATTGGTATAACATGTTTAAATGACGAATTTCAAACATATATATTTTTTTTTTTAAAAAAATCTGATGTTTTAAAAATGGCGAAGCAACCACTTCTGGATGACATAAAATGGATTGACCATCCATTACGCATTATGCTATGGAGCAGAATGACGTCTCTTGATCAAATGTACTGACACAACATTTTTTAAACCTGCTTCGACTTTTTAAGTTACTAGCTAATGTTATTTTTATTTTATTTCTGAGGGCTATAGTTATAAAAATAAGCCACCTTGGACGTAAAAAGAAATAAATTGCAATAATAATAAAAAATTACGTAAATCCAAAGAAACAATTCTAAAAAAGGAATCCACTGGCAGTTTAATAGTGTCACTTAAATAATAATATGTAGTAATAAAAAAATACGTTAGGCTGTGGTGAGCTATGATAACGTAAAATGGACTAAGTAGGTGCACATATATTAACAAAAGAAAATATTCGTCGTACCTCTGAAACATTTACATTACATTACATTCTGCTATAATCATGGAGCCACCTTCAACTATTCTCTATTATTAGTATATGGTGGTTCATTTATTATTTTTTAGTTGTCTTTTGCATTACAGTTCCTCTGGTGTGCATTTCAGGGTTTTCCACCCACTGTGATACGTTAATATAGTTTTCCTATCTGTAATTTGTTTTGTTTTTTAATTTTATTTATAGTTTATAGATTTTAAGTTTTTATCTTTGACATACGATAATCATTTTTAACTTTTTTAGACAATTTATTACTTTTTCCTATTGTTTTTATCCTTGATTTATTTTGGTTATGATATTTTTATTCTTTATTTTTGTGATTGTTTTTTTACATTGTTGGCCATATTATGATTGTTAGATTGACTTAAGTTGTATTGACTCAAGTATCTGTTTGTCAGCAGGCACTGATGATTCCGAAAGTGCACTTTGCATTAAATTAAAAAAAGTCCGTCACGCAGGGGCTGCGTAAACTAAGCAGATTTCCCACGTGAAGTTTTACAATAGAGAAATCTGCCCAATAACAAGTGTAGTAAGTAGTAAGGGATCACTAAACTTATACACGAGGGACGAATAGTTACGAAAACGGCCACCAGAGCTCTCTTCTGAAAGTACCAAACAGCTCACTCCTGCCAACCAATGCAGAATACAAATGCAAATATCTCAGTTAATATTCAAGATTAAGAATAAATGTATTAACAATATTTATAGTAAATTTAGTTTGCACTAAGATCGAATCTATCCAATTTTTCGATCCGACGCATAATGACGGAGATATTTTGAATTTTCCGAAAATCCCCCCTCTAAAGCCCCCCTCCCATTGGTCCGATTTCAGCCATTAACGAACTTGATCTTCCTTTTTACATAAAACGATTAAATTCCGAGTTTGGTAACGATCAAACAAAAATTGCGACCGCTAGAGCGTTAACAGACAAATATATATATATATATAAAATTTTGAACGGACCTCATTTTCGTCATCTCCTGGGTAGGATCGATGGACATTTCAAGAAATTTTTCGAAACTCGCGTCATGAGTACGACCTCAATAGCTGATTTCCCTTAAGGGAAATCTGCTAACAACAGTACAGGACAAGGCCTTTTTTAATGATCCTTATTAATTGGTTTATCTACCATCCAGCATATTCCAGAGATATTTACATTACAAGTCATTGAAGGGTGAGAGTAAGGAAGGAGATAAAGGGAAAGATACAAGGGATTCAAGATTTACTAGTCGGTCCGGATGAACTGTAGAAGTAAATAATGGATAATTTTAAATTGTAACGTAGAAGGGAAGCGGATTCCCACAAAGAAGGACGAATAGTAAGTAAGGTCCTTGCCAGCAACCACAACAAGAAGGTATAGGGACTGAGAAACACAGTGAACTAACCTCTCTACACCGAAGTCTGTATAAGAATGAGATAGCCACGAGATCGGCGAGGAAAGGGGGTCGAAAACTTTCGGGAACCAAATTCGTCTAAATTCAAATCAAACGACGCGTAAAAGGGAACTTCTTTGATAGCCTGTTACAAATAACTACCGTATAAATAGATACTAATGAGAAATATTTTAATTAGGAGAAAGTAACTAGCAGTTTCTTTTTTTTACACTTTAGATATTGACGTTGTTATATTATATTTGACTCTGTTTAAAAGGGAAACCCCCTTTGATAGGGTGTTCATAAATAAATAAAATGTACTGACGTTCAGCGACAGAGTGCTCGTAGATACTAGGTGGTAATAATCTGATAATAATTAATCGACTAGTCAAGTATATTATAAATTATTAATGTTAACTTAGAAATGGCCTCGGATCTCTTCATCTCATGTGTGCGTTGCGGGGGTTTGATTCGATAATTCTTTTTAGAAAATTATTGGAAGGAAGAAGAAGAGCGTTGGAACATTAACGTATAAGAGGCAGCTGTTGTAATTATTGTACAACTGCGTTATTTCTACTTCAGCTAACAATAGCTGGGGCACGACTTTAGCACGGAGAACTGACCAAAGACGCTCTGCGGTCTGACCAATCAGCTTCTTCTAAATGTATAAATAGATGCTTATAATTAAGCAGTTGCATTTTTTTTCCAAATGAAGTCGCTATAACAGCAATCGGTACAAATTACAACCCAACTAGAAAGAAATATATTATCAAGTATTATTAAATAGTCATTGGAATGCACGCTACAGGAGACTCCTTATATACTAAAACTAATAGACTATCCAATAGACAAATGCAATGGTATCTTAATGAAGGAAGTGTATCAGTCATATTTAAAAGAATTTTCTGAAACTATTTCATCCATATCATTTGTTTATTAGTACTAAAACTGGATATACTGTTAAGATAGCGATAATGATTTTTCACAACTTTATGATTATATTGCTTTACTAAATAAATTTGTTTTTCTTAAAGACTTTTAGTAGAACATATGAATTTTATTTTATTTGTATATATAAATAAGTTCGGCAATGCCGGCAATCCACTTGTGTGCTCAAAGAACAAAAAGAAATAAAGAAAAAGAAAAGGGAAAATAATGAATAGTGGAATACGGTGATTCCAGAAACAGTTTACTGGCATACAAAGTCTGTACAATTTTACGACCCCATTCATAATAACGAATGTACTATGAATTTTCGAATTCACCCATCCTCCCTCCCCTCACTATTCCATATCCGATTTTTGCAACTAGCAAATATGGTCTTTTGGGTTGTCTGAAACGGTTAAATGTCAAGTATTGAAGAGTTCAAGTAAAGAATAGAACATCTTAATTGATGATGCCATCACATAGTGAATTTGAATTTCTCAAAACAAAAGTTCAATGATAACCATATTTGGTATTTAACCTTGGAATGAAGAATTTCATGGCGTCACAGCTTATTGTTAATATGAGCCAGAAGTGGGTGATAACTGATGACTGAAAACTAAAATACGGAAATATCTCGGACAATATTCAATATAGAGAATATATGTACGTAACAACATTTATAGTAAATTAAGTTCCCAATAAAATTGATCCAAGTTTTCGATTTGACTCGTAATCACGGAGATATCTCGAATTTTCAAAATTCACCCTCTGTCAATTCCCCCTCCCACTGGTCCGATTTCAGTAGCTAACTTGAACTTTATTTTAGCATAGAACGTTTAAATATCGTGTTTGGTAACGATCAGATAAAAATTGCGACTGCGTTAACAGACAATATATATATATATATATATATATATATATATATATATATATATATATATATATATATATATATATATATATATAATTTTGAACTGACCTCATTTTGGTTATCTCCTCGGTAGGATCGAGGGACATTTGAAGACATTTTTTTTTTTTTTTGAAAATCCTATCATGAGTACAACCACAATAGTTGATTTCCCCTAAGGAAAATCTGGTAAAATTTATGCAAATCAAATTATTACCTGGTTTCTTTAATATTTTTAAGTGTGTGTAGACACGGGTATTTTAAGCATGTAACGAGATTTTCCATCTGTGACTCCTCTTTAATTAGGTAGTTTTGTCTACGATGTGTAACGTATTATGTCAACCGTTATCCTATGTTTTGATTTGAGCTCCTCTGTACTACTTCAGCCAGATATTTTTTCTGCTATTATACACTTACAACTTGCAACATTATCTACAAAGTGCTTAGCCATGGAATATGATGCGGCGAATGGGTCCCAGGCCACAATAGCATTAAATGCAATTTGATCGCCTGCTCTGAAGGAGCAATGAGGCCCACAGTTCATCCCATGAGATACAAACTGCCCTTACAGCAAACTAATTAGGAGCATCCCTCCTACGCAGCGCTGGAGCAGCTTGGCGTGGAAAATGGTAGGAGTAACCCTGCAAACTGGCCTTGATTAAACCCAAGTACTTACACGTGGCCGACGCCCGACAGAGCCGTCATAACACAGGGGTTATTGCATGCTACATCACGACTTGGGAAATACTAAGCCCTCAGGAGCTAAGGTTAGCCTGCAGAGCTAAGGCGTTGGTCTTAATAAACTTGGCTACCTTGATTCACGAGATCGACTCCCATTTTGACAATAGGAATTTATTTAGTGACGAACAAGCTAAATAAAATGCTTACTCCCTGAAAAGGGTGGTAACCTGACCCGATTTGTCGATGTAGCACAAAGTAGACGTGAGCAACAATATACATCGTCATTTAACTCGTTTCGAATACTCGTTTATTTTAAAGCATATTACTCAAGTCCAATAAACTATTGAGTAATGTTAAAAGTCCGTGACTCAGGAGCTACGTAAACTGAGCAGTTTTCCCTCTTGAAGTTATACAATAGGAAAATCTCCATACGAGAGCCGAACAGTTGCGGGAAAGGGCCGAACTAGCTTTTGCGGAAAACAGTCATCCCTTACCGGCCCAAATTTAATAAAAATGAAAATATCTCGGTTAATATTCAATATTAATCGGTTAATATTGATCTGTTTTTTTGCATAAAACATTTAAATATCGAGTTTGGTAACGATCAAACAAAAATTGGGACCGCTAGAGAGTTAACAGACAAACCTCAATAGCTGTTTCCCTTAAGGGAAATCTGCTAAAACCGTAATGGAAATTCGAGATTGGTGAATAAAAATCTGTTTTTATCATTTTATTTTTGCGAAGCATAAACAATAATTTATTTCTTAATTTATCGCCTGGGTTAGTAAAAGCAATTCTATACCTCTCCTCCTTGCCATCCCTTCAGGGGCTTAAATCTTCAGAATAAAAAAGTGTTCATTGGCCTTTAAACTATTTAAGATATCTTTTTGCTATTTGCCCTTACGAAATGGATTTATATAAATAATTTTAAAATTACATCCCTTATTTTCTAGGTTGGAATGAAGGACGTATATTTAATTTTTAGAAAATCAAAAGTCCGTCTCGCAGGGGCTGCGTAAACTAAGCAGATTTTCCATGTGAAGTTTAGCATTAGAGAAATCTGCATACTGGTAACAGTGTTAAGTAAATACAAACGGTAATGAGAAATCATTCTATTAATTTTAATAAATTCCCAACTGAAACGGCTTCTGAATTGTAAGAATAATTTATATTTTAATAACTCAAATTTTAGTATTCCAAGAATTAATGAAGGATGAGGGGGGGCGGATGAACAGACCGTATTTGCATAAATCTCACAAAGTAACTAAGGTAAGGTTAGGTTAGAAGAGGCTTCCACTAGAGCCGAACAGTTACGGAAACGGCCGAACTAATCCGAACAATACCCGATCACATGTCCCACAGACTTCATAAAAATGCAAATATCTCGGTTAATATTCAAGATACAGAATAAGTGTATATAACAATATTTATAGTAAATTTAATTTGCAATAAGATTGGTTTATACAATTTTTTGATCCGATGCATAATAACGGAGATATTTCGAAAATCTCCCCTCTAAACCCCCCCTCCCTCTGGTCCGATTTCACCGATTAACAAACTTGATCTGTATTTTTACATAAAACGATTAAATATCGAGTTTCGTAACGATCAAACAAAAATTGCGACCGCTAGAGCGTAAACAGACAAATATATAGATAGATAGATAGATTGATTTATATACATATATAATTTTGTACTGACCTCATTTTAGCAGATTTCAGCTATTGAGGTTGTACTAATGACGGAATTATCGAAATTTTTCTTCAAATGTCCATCGATCCTACCTAGTAGATGACGAAAATGAGGTCCGTTCAAAACTGTGTATATATATATGTATATATCTATATATATATATATATATATATATATATATGTATAGATTTATCTATCTATATATTTGTCTGTTACCGCTCTAGCGGTCGTATTTTTTGTTTGATCGTTACCAAATTCGATATTTAGTCGTTTTATGTAAAAAGAAAGATCAAGTTCGTTAACGGCTGAAATCAGACCAGTGGAAGGGGGGGGTTTAGAGGGGAGGATTTTCGAAAATTCGAAATATCTCCGTTACTAGACGTCGGATCGAAAATTTGTACAGAATCAATCATACTGCAAATTACATTTACTATAAATATTGTTTTATACATTTATTCTCTATCTTTAATATTAACCGAGATATTTGATTTTTTATTAAATCTGGGCGGCTAAAGAACGAGTGGCTTTCCCGCCAAAAGCTAGTTCGGCCGTTACCTTAAATGCTCGGCTCTCGTAAAATTTCTCTATTGTGAAACATCACGTGGGAAATCTGCTTAGTTTACGAAGCCCCTGCGTGACGGACTCTAAATCCCCCCACCCACTGGTCTGATTTCAGCCGTTAACGAACTTGATCTTTCTTTTTACATAAAACGACTAATACAGTTTTGAATGGACCTCATTTTCGTCATCTCCTGGGTAGGATCGATGGACATTTGAAGAAATTTTTCGAAAATCGCTTCATGAGTACGACCTCAATAGCTGATTTCCCTTAAGGTAAATCTGCTAAAATGAGTACAACCAATATCTGACTACTCATAAGGGAAATCTGGCCAAAACGAAATATTTTCCTCTCAGTAGTAAGCAAAGTAGGGCTACTAGGAAAACATTAAAGAAATAAGGGAAAGAGTGGTTTCTCAGAAAAAAAAAACAAAAAAAAAAATATCATTTTTCAAAACCACGCCTTTTAAAAGGAAATCATTAATGGAATAAAATACTCCTAAAAATACATTTTCCGAATCGAGGGCAGCCCTAGAAAAAATAAGAGCTCTCCAACATGGCATTTTATGAGCCGAAAGCAAGAGACTGCTTCCTCAAATAATTCCCTTATTTATTTTGGCTATTCCTGGAAATACGATCGACGGTCATTTCTATGGAAGGCTTCGAATGCACTATTCAAACTTGAATAGAAGTCAGAGTAAATTTATCCCGTTGATAAGTTGAAAGCCTTTTTCATAGTATTTTTAATGGCGGGCATGCATGGAGGAAGTTCTACTTCTATTTATAAAGCAATCGGGTTTTAGAATTAATTAATTTTCGAATAATATGATGTTATAGAATATTAGCCTCAGATACTATTTTGTTCAGAAGCCTCTATTCATAACATGATGAAAAAAAATAACAATAAAACGTATGTTAATTATGAAGGCATAGCATGGTACAAGTTAATAAATATAGCAAAATAAAAAGGCATGAATGATTAGCTTATATCACATGAAGATTGACAAACATTTGCATTTGTAATATCGTAAGTTGGACGTTTATGACGTGTAGCTGCTGTTTGACAAGGCAAACACAGCTGAAACTCGGCAAAAGCTTCAAGAGTGATTTGAATGAATGAAATGTGTTTATTCACGGTAAAAGTTTTCAAAAAATAATCGGGTACGCTATATATTGTTGTTTGTTAAATTTTTCGATAAAGCGTTTTCTAATTTTAAGTCAAATAAATTCTTTACAAATTATTGAATTACATTGATGCCTATAAATACATTCGTAAAATAATTATGTCAAATTCTAACCATATTCGGTATAAAATTCATCAATTTAAATTATTATATACAATAAATTAGTTACTTTAACAATCTTAATACAACTCTAAAACATACATTTTCTTATTTGTTCACATGCAAATTTATTAAAGGATGACAAGCAATATGAATGATGAGAAACTTGTCCCACCTTCTGAAGACAATGTATCTGATTACAAATTATTTTAGTCCGATATTTATAACAAATATTTAGTTATTTTGTTCAATAAATGAACATTGTTTGAAAGTATTCATCTTGTGTATAAAACGTGGACGGCAGAGGTCTCTCAATTTTCTGTTGTATATAAAATTTATTACTTAAATTATTTCTGCAATTGAAATATTAAAATACCATTTTTGGAGTAGCCCCAATTTGCGGAGTGCCCTTTTCATAACAACGACAGTACTAAAGTAAGTAAAACTATATCAGAACGGATAATAATCAGATATTTATATACAATATATATATATATATATATATATATATATATATATATATATATATATAATTTCAAAGGAAAATAAAATTTCAAATGGAATATGATTTAAATAAAACAAAATTCTTTGTTTTTTTTTGGATTGACGTGAAATCTGACACACAGTGACCCTAAATAAATTTCATTTCAGTTAAATGCTACCTATAAGGAAGAGTCCTATATTGAATCGAATGGGAATACTTTTCCCAGAATGTAATGTAGTAGGTATAGACCGTTGATAATGTAAGCTTTTAATTCACTTAAAAAAAAGAATTCATTTAATTCTCAATAAAGGTTAAAATCGTCCAAGGTGAATTCTCTTAATTAATTAATTTATAAAGGCCGCTCGCTAGTAGACGTAAGAGTTAATTACTAGCATCTACCTTAATAATTAATTTTGATTACTCTATCATGTTTTCGGCTATCCAGTTCTCTCCAGTCACAAGGTTGAAACTGAAATCTGTGGAATATCCGAAATCGTGATATTGACCTTTTGCGGTAGAACCAAGTTGTTTACTTGGAGTGAATAATTAGTTTATTTAGAGGAGAGGAATATCCGAAATAGTACTTCTGAGCAGAACTACTTTGGTTACTTGGAGTGAATAATTACTCTACATAAAACAGTAGCATATCCGAAATAGTATTTCTGAGCATTTGCAACAGAACTACTTTGGTTACTTGGAGTGAATAATTAGTCTACATAAAACAGTAGCATATCCGAAATAGTACCTAACCGTGCAATTCTGAGTCTAATGAATACTGTGGTATATCGAAAATAGTATTTCTGAGCATTTGGCATTAAACCAAGTTGGTTACTTGGAGTGAATAACTACTGTATATAAAGCAGTAACTATCCAAGAACGTATTTCTGAGCATTTTTAACAAAACCAAGTTGTTTCTGTTACATGAAGTGAATAATTATTGTATTGGATTCTGTGGTATATCCCAGAAATAGTATTTCTGAGCAATTGGAACAGATCCAAGTTGTTTTCTTGGGGTGAATAATTATTGTAATGGAATCTGTGGTATATCCAAAATACTATTTCTGAGCACTTGGAATAAAACCAAGTTGATTACTTGGAGTGAAGAATTAGACTAATAAAATCTGTGGTATATCCCAGAAATAGTATTTCCGAGCAATCGGAACAGATCCAAGTTGATTACTGGAGTGAAGAAATAGACTAATAAAATCTGTGGTATATCCCAGTAATAGTATTTCTGAGCATATCCAACAATTTCAAGTAAGTAATTGCATTTTCAAATTGTTTACTTGAAGTGAACAATTAGTCTATTCCGAGCAATAGTACGTCCAAATAGTATTTATAAATAATTATAACTGAACGAAGTTTTTTACTTGAAGTGAATAATTAGTCTAATGAAATCATAGGTAAAACGAAAACTGAATTTCAAAAAAAATGCAACTGTACCAAGATGTTTAATTGGTGGAAATAATTAGACTTTTATCCACATGAAGTCGTCTGCATGAAGTGAATAATTGGTCTATCATGGGATGAAACCTATTACTTGGAGTGAATAATTAGTTTATCACCGACACGAAGTCATATACTTGGAGTGAACAATTAGTCTATCATCTAATGAAGCCTTTTACTTGGAGTGAATAATTAGTTTATCATCGACACGAAGTCATATACTTGGAGTGAATAATTAGTTTATCATCGACACGAAGTCATATACTTGGAGTGAATAATTAGTTTATCATCGACACGAAGTCATATACTTGGAGTGAACAATTAGTCTATCATCTAATGAAGCCTTTTACTTGGAGTGAATAATTAGTTTATCATCGACACGAAGTCATATACTTGGAGTGAACAATTAGTCTATCATCGAATGAAGCCGTTTACTTTGAGCGAATAATTAGTCTGTGATCGGTGTGAATTGGCGAGTGTGTCATCTACATGAATTAACCGTGTTAATATGCTGATTTTATTCAGATATATGCTAATATGGAGGACTAGATAAATTTTAGTCTACTTTTCATTAAGTATATTACATTTTCAATTAATTAAACACCATACCAGCTTAAACAGCTCTTAAAATACTATTAGCATCGATTAAGACTATTGTAATCAGCGTACAAAATAACATTTTTTATTAGCATGGGTGATAAAAATATTCAATGATATACATTTAAATACGTTAGGGCTAAATGAAATTGTTTATAGTAATAACAAGTGCTAAAACTTTTACCAACTTACCACAGCTCATTATTCTTTTTTTTTCCAAGGACTCATTTGTGAGATCAGTTTATTATATTCTACATTCTAAGCTATTTCTAATTTTGTTATTGTGTGTGCATATGTCCACGCGCGATATTACGTTCTATAGGGGTCGTAATTAATATTTGATGTCTGACAAACTTGACTTTTAAAATTTTCAAGTAAAAATAAAAAAATAATATCCTGCAGTTGTTTAATTAATTTGCATTTGTCTCAATGCCATTGATTGATAATAATTTTTTTTGAGGATCTCCTTGAGCCCCTTGTTGACTTTTGCTATTTTTGTTATCAAAATAAATCCAAGATGAGGTCTTTACCCTCCAGCTATCTATAGTATTAACTCCATCTTAAATATTTGCTGTTTCTCTCCGCAGAAAAGCCTCTCTCCCCCCACTCCTTTACTTCCTAATACGATTATTATTCTTTGCCGTTTATCCTCGGCCGGAGATTCCCGACACGTCCGCGGCCAGCACTGCCCCGTTCCCCTCGGGGGCTTATTTCCAATTTATTTTTAGTAGAAGCTGCTGTGGGGGGAGATCCTAGGGGTGTCCTCCCCTATCTATCCCCTTTATTTACTTACCCCCTCCCCTTCCTTCCAGCCAGAGGATAACTCCTGATAAGACTCCTTCAACCTCCCAACCCTTCTTTCATTTTGAAGCCCCACCTCAAAACCGACCCCTTATATAAAGGTTCAAATATATAAAAGCTCCCCTATTGGAGTTTAAAAAGATATATATTTAAAAAATAAAAATAAAACTATAAATAAGGGCTGGAAAAACAAAGAAAACGGGAAGTTTAAACGTAAAGCATAAAACTTTAAAATAAGAAGTGAAGAGATAAAAGAGATTTCCCGGGAAACCTTTCAAAAAGTAAACGAACCGAGTTCATGAAACGTAAAAGTTTTTCTGAAATGCGCCTATACTTTCACAAAGTAGTGGAAATTTAGAGGGATATTCGACAGTTTTCAGCAGAACTTTTTAAGGAGCACTCATTACTGAAGAAGCCAATCAAACGAACTAGTCTCATATAATTAAAAAAAATAAAAATTAAAAGGAGCACTAAGTTGACTAAATGTATTATTTATGTTTTAATTTTAAAAAAAAATAAACGTTTCAAGAAACAAAAACATTGCCTATAATAGTTCCAAGGAAGGAATCCCACAAAAAAGGTTTAATCATATTTAAAAATAAACATGCAACACCCGGAATAAGTGATGCAGGCAGTAATTATGTAAATTATCCTTTTCGAAATTTTAGCTTATCTGGACGTAAGTATGTGCGTAAATCCGTATCTCACAAAGCTAAAAAACGACTAGATTTAGAATGCTGAAATTTTTCATCAAGAACTGTTTTTGCTAGCTGTTCTAGCTGTCACAACACTTTCTATGGAGTGGGTCACAAAATGGTGAAAATAAAAAATTGCTAATTACTTCGTACCAATTAAAGCTAGAATTTGAGTAAAATATGAAAGGACTTTTTTTTTTAATTATTTAAAGTTGTATAAACTATGTTCATTGAAAGAACATAGTTTAAAATTCAAAGACATTTCGTTGTCTGATGCATTGGAGATGTCGTATTTAAATATTCAATGAAGTGCTGAAAAACATTTTGTATAAGTAATTTTAAATGATTGGGAGGAAGTCATATGGTGCATTATTAGATTTTAGCAGATTTCCCTATATAATTTTGTACGGACATCATTTTAGCAGATTTCCTGTAAGGGAAATCAGCTTTTGAGGTTGTACTCATGACGGAATTTTCAAAATTTTTCTTCAAATGTCCATCGATCCTACCTAGTAGATGACTAAAATGAGGTCCGTTCAAAACTGTATATATATATATATATATATATATATATATATATATATATATATATATATATATATTTGTCTGTTAACGCTCTAGTGGCGGCAATTTTTGTTTGATTACGAAAATTCGAAATATCTCCGTTACTATACGTCGGATCGAAATATTCTACAGAATCTATCTTATTGCAAATTAAATTTACTATAAATATTGTTATATACATTTATTCTGTATCTTGAATATTAACCGAGAAATTTGCATTTTTATTAAATCTGGACAAATAACGGACGGGTGACATTCCCGCCAAAAGCTAGTTCGGCCGTTTCCTTAACTGCTTGACTCTCGTGAAATTTCTCTATTGTAAAACTTCACGTGGGAAATCTGCTTAGTTTACGCAGCCCCTGCGTGACGGACTTTGTGTTTATCTGTTATTTTTGTTTATGTGTATAAATGTAATTAAAGGCACCATCTTCAAGCCCGTTAAAAGTTGTACTGAGTAAGTTGTCCGTTCGTCAGTAGGTTTTATACGTCTGTTCCCCGTATTAGGTTGTTTGCGTTTTAGTCCGTGGCGGTTTACTTTCATCATTGGTCTGTCAAACGTTTGATGCCTTCGCATTGAAAGCGCTTGCCAGTCGTTCTCGATCATCAGCTAGTAACGACGGTCTTCACCGACAGGTATGCCAATAGTATCATTTATACTTGTGGTTCTAATCCTTTATTTGATTTATCGAAATATATTGATTGCATTAACACAGATTTATTACCTTTCATTTTCCTTTTTTTGTGGTTTATCTGTGTAATTCGGCAAGAATAATACCTGCAATTTGCTATTATTGTCTTCTCCATTTTACACATAACTAATTAATTTGCAATGAATAAAAGCACTAAAGTTTCACTATTTAGATACTACTAATAAAACGGTCCTTTAAATTACAGCAACCAGTGAACCTAAGGGATGCTTAAAATATTAAAATTTCTATTAAAGAAAATTTTGGCAATAATTGAGTACTTGAAAATTACGTGTATTTAATCGCGTATTTAAGAAGTGCAAAGGAAATGAGAGCATCCTGCAAAGGATTGGCACCAGAGATATAATGTAGAATTTTCTAGTCAACGAAGTCGACAGCCACCAATCAACGGCCAAGTTAGCGTCTCGAACATTCGGGTCGGCGTCGGGCTATATGAAAGTCGCCCTGCTTGCCCAAGAGTTCAGTCTTTAGTTTTTCAGTTTTATTAATTGAATATAAGTGCGTTCAGTTCATCAGTTCAGTGCAGTGTATAGTGAACATCAATGCAGTGGAGTGCTGTGTATAGTAAACATCAGTGCAGCGCAGTTTTTTTAGTCAACATCAGTGATTTGTAGAGTGATTGACCAGTGATCGCGAGTTATTGTACTGTGTGATAAGAACGAGAAATTAACAGTGCACATTGTGATTAGTCCTGTAGAATAATTTACCAAGTTTATAGAACTTAGTAGTGCTCTTCAAAGAAAATGTGTTGTACTAAAAACGTAAAAGTTTGTGTATTTAATTTTTCAATCGAAAAGAACCCTAATAATCAACGTTTATTATTTTTGTAATAAACGTAAAAATATATATATTTTCTGATTATAATTGACTTCTTTGATTTATATTATTATTTAACCCAGTACTCTTGTAAAAAGGGCCTTGGATCTAACTAATTGAGACAGTGATTTATGACAATTGGCTCAAATTCAGTATATTCGTTATAGTTTTGATAAAAAGACAAAGGTCATAATAAAATGTGGTTCTCAATAATTAGTTCTCATTCTGCTTCCCCAAAAGCTCTTAATGTGATTGGTCTTGTGCTAATTGGGAGTGGTTATCTACAGGCTATAATTCTTTCCTAGGATGGGACTAAGGATTTTATTTTAAAAGTTTGATACTGACAAAATTCTCAATGCCCAGGAATGAATCCAACCCACGACTCTAAATTTACCAAGTGAGACATCAACGCCTATGGCTAACCTGAGCCATTGTAAGGGTGAGGTAAATAATGGATATTCCTGTTTTGAATTTTCAAATGTTCAAATGCACCAGGAGTCACACACACACTGAACATAGCAATTCGAGGCTTCTCTTTAAGGGAGATATGCCAACGAATAATAAATGGGGTGTTAGTGGACTGTATAAAAAAGGAATGAAATATAATTAATGGATAAACATGTATATTTTAATGATTACAACTAATATTGCAATAAGTGAAGGGCCATGGTGAATATAAGTATATATAAGACAACGCTGCATTTTGTCAAAGGGCACTGGGCACCATGGCCGATGATGGCTGTTTCTTCTTCATTTTTCTTAACATATTCGTTATAAAATGAGGCACTTCATAGCTTGCCGCTCTCAGCTGTTCTCTCCTTCCGCCCACTCTCCGCTACTTTCGTGATTTTCTACTCCATGGCGAGCATTATCTTGTTTATGCAGCGAGCACTGTTGGTGGGCCTTATATTAGTGTCGTCATTTTCTCCAGACTGTCTTTTTTCTTCTTCTTCCACGTGGCCATGGAGGTAGTCGTCCGAGCACGGGTTGCTAGGGCGTGGATGGGCAGCTGGGCATGAACTTTGACGTAATTTTTCTTTGAGCATAAGTGCCGTAAACACACACAACCACGAATGATGACACCCATTTACATCGATCTGTGCATCTTTGATGATCCTTTTACGACATCCGCGTCAATGTGACGCCACCAACACCAACGTCCAACGAATCTTCAAACGCCGAAGGCCACATGGTAATCCATATGCTTGAGAAATTGTATATGTGTAGCTATGGGCAAAGTGGGAAATAAGGGTGAATATGTGAAAAGCGGAACGGAAACAAAGATGGAAAGGGCGAGGTGAGAGGAAGAGCGACAGTAGGTGGTGTAACATATTGAGAAAGTAATTATACATGGAAAACAAGGAGGGTGGGGGGGAGTTGTGACAACTTTCTATGCCCTTCCCTCGTATCTCTTCATCAACCCTTACCCAAACTCCCTCGTTATAACATATCACTGTCTTAAATAATACACAACGCTCACAAAGGGTACGCACAAACAAACCGGAGCAACACTATACATTACAAAGGAAGTAACAATATGTAAATAGAAAAATATTACCACAAATATTCCCACAAATTAATACAAACATGTATCAAAATTAAATTAAAAAAATAGAACTTAATTTACAAACACTTTCTTTTTTTATTTGAATTTGCATTAGTTTAATTAAATAAAAATTATGACTGATTACGGGAAAAGTTTATTATTATTATTTATTAACGTCCACTTTTTGCAACTAAGGCTAATTGGGACGGGTTATCCACAGGTTACCACCCTTTTCTAGCCAGGGTGGGACTTAGGATGTTATTTAATGAATTCCGCCACTAAAGAATTTTCTTTTCCCAGACGAGAATTGAACTCGCCACTCAAGTTTTACCATGTGAGATAAAGGTCAACGCTTTAACTCACATGGCTAACTTGAGCCCCGGGAAACATTTAAATAAACATTCTTTTTGATTATTCCCTTAAGGGAAATCTGCTATTGAGGTCGTTCTCATGATGCGATTTTCGAATAATTTCTTCAAATGTACATCGATCCTACCTAGTAGATGCCGAAAATGAGGTTCATTTGTCTGTTAACGCTATTGTGGTTTTTTTAATTGTTACCAAACTTGATATTCTATCGTTTTATACAAAAGTACAAGTTCGTTAACGGCTAAACTCGGGCAGTGGGGTGTTTAAAGAAGATTTTGAAAATTCGAAATATCGCCGTTGTTAAAAGTTGGATTCGAAAAATTGTAAAGGATCAATCTTATTGAAAATGTAATTACCTATACATGTTCTTATATGCATATTTTATCTAATATGGATATTAACCGAGATAGTTTGAGTTTTTAGTTTCAGGCAAAGGTCAACCCCTACTCATGCTCATGTCTTAATAACAATTGGAGCTTATAACTTGAACCTCTTTATTCAAAGTTTAAATACTAAATATTGTTTTCAAGTGACCTTTATTATGGCGAGGTAAATGTAAATTAGTGGTGCGATTAAGGCTGTATGTTCTTGTCTCGAAAATGATCATTTGATCTATACCATGCTGTGTATTTAATCGTGTCAGCTAACAAGAAAGATATTATTTGTTAATGACAGAAATCAGCCAAGGAATAGGTTGGGGGCCATTAGAGGCATTAGACATACAAAAACATTGTGTACGACCTATTTTGTTTACCATAAAAAGATCTATAAACTATTTTAAACGGGGTATTTTGATTAGAGCGGAGTGATAATATGATTCAATATTCACATTTATGTAATATATTAACATATATAGGAGAAAGAATACCTCATCGTACCACTGTTAATCCAGTTTTGTATTAGTTTAAACCTTTTAGAACTATTCATTAAGAAAATCGATAAAAGTTAATGACTTGAAAGAAACTCATCTATCATTTTAGCAGATTTCCTTTAAGGGAAACCAGCTATTAAGGTATATATATATATATATATATATATATATATATATATATATATATATATATATATATATATCCATATCCATATATATGTCTGTTGGCACTCTAGCGGTCGCGATTACTGTTTAATCGTTACGCAACTCGGTATATAAGCGTTTCATACAAAACTAACGGCTGAAATCGGACAAGGGGGAGGGGAGGGGTTTAAAGGGGTGGAATTTTAAAAACTCGAAATATCTCCGTTACTATACGTTGGGTCTAGAAATTGTATAAAACCAATCTTATTGAAAATTAAATGTACTATTATTATTGTTATATCCATTTATTCTCTATCTTGAACATTAACCGAGACATTTGCATTTTTCATTTGTCAGGCTTCAGCAAATCCCACTTCTACTCATGTTACATGAAAATGTTATATTATAAACCATATTATTCGAAGCATAAATACCAAATATTATTTTCAAGAGACCTTTATTAGAATAATGACTCATTCTAAATTTCAGTACTAGATATAGTAAATAGTTTTCAATAAAAATAATATGTTATATTCTGATATGGTTCAGTAATTGTTTTCTTTCTGGTGAGAGATTGGCAGACCTGTTTGTTTACATTTTAGACACTTCTCGTCGGGAAGTTATTAAAATTGACTGAAAGTTTTCTTATTATTTTTTTAATTATTCACAGAATATTCACGGTGGCGTAGTGTTACCAGTTGAAGATTTATATATTGTTAAACTTCACATGGGATACCTGCTTAGTTGACGAAGCTCTTCCGTGGCGGACTTTTCTATTATTTCTGTCAGAATGCGTACTCAAAAAAAAGTTAAAACGTTTTTAATTGTCATTTTAAGTATTATGTATTTATTAGATCAAATTAAAATATACATTTATTTAGCTGTCATTTAGAAGCTAGTTCTTAATCATTAAAATTGTATTCATTTCTTAATATTATTATTGGATATTTTTATCAACTCTAAATCTTTTTGTAGATGAAAGTTGGGCGATACTTAAAAAAAATTAATCTACACGCACTGCTTGGTTTAAAAATGGAATACACCACTAAGTGTTTTGATATACCATTTATTATCTTTAAAAATTGATTATATTGTGTACTAGCATAGGACAACATTTCGGATTTGGACAAAGGATTACATTTCTTGAGGTCATCACCAAAACTAACCTTGTCACACGCTGAAAACAAACCAATTCAAAAAACGAGTTATTGAAGTAGTTCGTTATCAGAACAATCTCAAAAGCCGATTAAAAACAAAAATATGGTCAATAATAAAGGATTCATTCAATTATTTGTTTCGATTTCTGTCACATCAAAGTACGACATGTAAAAACTAAATATATGATAACAACAAATAATAACAAAAATATATTTTTGAATGTAATAAAGGATCTCACTATATATTATACCCCAAAATGACATGAATTCATCAAAGCGATGGATGTTATACACGTTCATAAATTAATACCAGGTAGACGAGATTATGAAATTTTTGCCAAAATAATTACCTTTATGACTGTCTTCATTTTCCTTATGAAAAAAAAAATATGATTAGCGGTAATTTGAGTTTGATATTTACGGCGGAGCAAGGAATAATATTTTTATTCTTTTTTCGTTGAAACTTAAAACAACTACCAATAATTGAATGGTATCAATATCATTGGAATTTCCGCCAGCTAAAGGCAAGTAGCCTTCTAGCTTTATTGGTTAACGAGTTATTGGAAAAGTATCAGATTACGATTGATTAAAACACCTAATTATATATATTCCAATATAAAAAAAAAAGTTTATATATTCTTTTAAATATTATCTTTAAATCACCCCATCTAATTAAATTATATGTTTAATATATAAAAGGATATGTTATTATCATATTTTCTTCCCACCTCCTCCATTCAGATTGCCCTTAAGACTTAATTTTTGAAAACGTTATATAAATACATATACAAACACACACTTTATTACATTATACGAAAATACATTTACAAGCTGAAGAAACAAGCTTTGTAAAGTTAGGAAATTGTAATGCACACAAAAATGAGAAATTTTCTTTAAGACATGACTTTTTACAACATTCATACTTTTTCAATGTTTCTTGGGTTTATGGGAGTTATTCATATTTTCTTTCTTCAAAAAATTCAAAGGGCGAATTTGATAGGCATGCCCTTGATATGTCTTCAAATGACCATTGATTCTACACGGGAGATGATAAAAATGAGGTATTTTAAAATTAATGGGCCGTGAGTGGCGGCCCTACCTGGTTTTCTAACGTGTCCAGATTTTAGGAAAATATTTCAGGTCATTCAAATTACATTAATGACTAGGAACTGATACTATATCAAACTAAAACACGAGTATCTAAAAATGTTCATTTCTTTAAAGATAAATTGCAGAATTTTAAATATATTAGGACTACTCTGTAATTATGAACGACACGTAATCGGGTAGAATAGCGCACCCCAGTACCTAGTAAAATAACTAAAGAAAAAAAAAGCAATTAAGCACTTAAAAAAAAAACTATAAGAACAATAAAACTAATGAATGTACTAACTACTAATGTAGCCTACAAAAAAAAATGAAATCCAGTAATTTAAACTGATTAATGCTAAAGGTTCTTTAACACAATAAAAAAACTAATATTTAAAAAGAAATTTGTGAAATATTGCCATGTGTGCAACCTCGATATCTACGTTTTCTAAAGAAACCCCAGGGCTCAAGTTAGAAATGTGAGTTAAAGCGTTGGTATCTATCTCACATGGTAAACCTAGAGTGCCGAGCTCGATTCCCGCCTGGGCAACGGGAATTTATTTAGATTCGGGAATTTATTTACTCATTAAATAAAATCCTTAGTCCCATAATTGGTAGAAAAGGGTGGTAACCTGTAGATAGTACATCTCAATGAGCAATAGAAGCAATAGTGGAAGTCAATTAATAATAATAAACACATCCTGCTCAAGAGACAGAAAAAATCAAAACCGGACTATTTTTCCCTAAAAATATGAGACATTTTATTAAATATAAGTAATAAAGAAGGGGACGAGGTAAATTTTTAATTTTATAATTTGGCAAAATTAAATACATATTAAAACTTTACAAAATTAAATATTGCAAATCAACAAAATAAATACATTGTACAAAATTAAATATTCAATGTCAGTAAATTTACAATATAAGAAAAAAAAAACTATAATCAGGAAAACTGGAAGAAGGTAAATCTTATGTTCTACAAATAGTGATTTGTAATGATTCGGAATAATTTTAATCTCAATCAATTAAATTTTAGTAAGAACAAAAGAAGGGGGGGTACAACAGAACGTATTTGCATATATCTCACAAAGTAAAAGTTCAATAAAAACAATATTCCGTATTTAACCTTGTAATGAAGTGGTTCATTATATAACAGATTATTATTAATATAACATAAGATGGAGGGGTGCTTACTGAAAGCGGAAAACTATAAAATCCAAATATCACTGTTATTATTCATGATACAGAAAATATGTATAGAACAATATTTATATATCATTTGCTTTGCCCTAAGATTGGTTATATACAATTTTTTGATCCGACATATGGTAACAGAGGTATCTCGAATTTTCAAAATTCCCCCTCTAACCCCCCCCCCCCTCCCTCTTTTCCGATTTCAGCCATTAACGAACTTGACCTCTATTTTTGGACCAAAAAAAAACGATTAAATATCAAGTTTGGTAACGATCAAACAAAAATTGCCACCGCTAGAGCGTTACCACACAAATCTATCTATTTATCTCTCTATCTCTCTATCTATCTATATATATATATATATATATATATATATATATATATATATATATATATATATATATTTGTCTGTTAACACTCTAGCGGTCGCAATTTTTGTTTAATCGTCACCAAACTCGGTATTTAATCGTTTTATGTAAAAAGGAAGATCATATATGAGAAGATATATATATATATATATATATATATGTATATATATAAAGGACCTCCTGGGTAGGATCGATGAACATTTGAGGAAACTTTTCAAAAAACTCGTCATGAGTACCTCAATAGCTGATTTCCCTTAAAGGAAATCTGCTAAAATTTCAATAATTCCAGGAACGAAGTGTAGAAACGGGAGTTACATACAATGAGTGCACAACCTCGTCAGAGTGTGCCAACAAAGTGTAATAATGTTTATTTTAGCCCTCAATTACACACTCAGATACAAAGCATAAAGGGCCGTTGGAATATAAGTGAGTTGGTTTAATAGAGTGTCGAGAAGGGGCAGAGTTTGCCCTTAAGATAAGGGAGAGCCGTTAGAGGAGCAGAAGCAGCGGTAGTTAAAGGGCGAGGGGGAGGCCCAGAGAGCGGTATTAAGACGAGCGGCCATACTTGATGCTAAAGTTAATTGGCTAAGCACGTTAAGTCCAGACGGCTGCGCCTCTAACTTCCAGTTTGCCCCCCGAGAGCTCAATTATGGAATCAAACCAACACGCACCAACCTCAAGGATGTATTCTCGGGCCCTCCGGATTTAGCTGTCTGACGCGTGAATTAACCTACGCCCCACTTGGCAAATTGTAATTATTCGGCTTTACATCAAACTTCTCAAGTTTAATGATATTCATGACAAGAAATATATGATTTTGTTAAAATATCATGGATCATAGTCATTATGAGTCAATTGAATCCACACTCTGCAGTGTGATTTATAGAAATGTGCGAACTGTAATGCGCGTGAATTCTCGTCAATGTGGATTTGAGCAAATCGGAGATAATATATTTTTAACATGAAAGTTTGAGTGTTGAAGGATTTATTAGATTATTTAACAAAAGTCCGTCAGGGTCTGCTGAAAATAAGCAGATTTCCCAAGATCTAATATAGCACACTTGGGATCTCATCTCACCACATACTCACTATTTCTATGTGAAAACCCGACGAGTAGAAGGGAGGGGGAATGGAGTAGTAAAGATTGAAAACTAAAAATTCGAATAATTCACTTAAAACTTGAGGTTAAAAAATCCATCACGCAGGAGCTGCCTTAAGTAGGTAAGCAGATTTCCCACGTCGTTACGTACTTGCATTTACCTCAAAACGCAATAGTGCAATGATAACAATATTTGGTATTTAAGCTTAAAATAAAGTGCTCCATTAAAAATAATAATAATTTACTGAAATCCGAAAACTAAAACTGCAAATATTTCAGTTAATATCCAGATAATCCAGATAGCGAAAAAATGTACATAACATCTGTAATGGCCGGAAGTTTTTTAAAGGCAAGAATAAGAGAGCATTAGACTGAAATATTTACTATTTTATTTGAGTTCTCCAAAGAATCAAGTATATATTGAATAAGCAACATATAATAAACTTTGTAATAGGCAGCTAATTTTATACAATATAAATCCTAAAGAATGCTGATTTAGAAACTAACCTTATGTCTAATTGAACCAAACATTAACATTTATTGATATAGAGGTTGAAAAAGAAACAAAGGAAATTTAACTTTATAAAATACCTTAGCGGCAAGCCAATACTATATATACAATATAATGATCGAACGGTCCTATATTATGAGTACTCATTTAATAGTTTGCGTAGATAATGCTAGCATTATAATAAGACGTAGGTACCTGCGGGAAACATATACTTTCCTTGAAGTGGAGTCTTCTTCCAGTGTTATTTTGTGTTCCCAATGAGATTCTGTCTTCTAGCTGGTGAAAACTGGTTGCGGTGATCCGTATATGACACTAGCGTTGCGGGAGATGAAAGATAGACTATTACACTGTAGCGGTAGAACCAATACAGGAGAGTGGACAAGCCCCTGCTCTGGAGCGGAATAGATCCCAACTGTGTAACGGGTGAATCCCAACTGTGCTGTATCTTTGAAACTAGCCGGTGCCTTCTTGAGCTAGCAACGTAGTTTCCGCTATGGGCCACCGCCTTGGTGATCTCCATATGTGTGGCGGGTTTGTGAACTAAGCGAGCGCGGGAAATTCAATTCAAAGACGACTGAACAACAACATTTATAGAACAATACATTTGTGATCAGATTGGTTCTATACAATGTTTTGATCCGACACATAACGGAGACATTAAGAATTTTCGAAATTCTCCCTCTATCATATATATATATCTATATATATATATATATATCTATATAAATATATATATATATATATATATATTATATATATATATTACACACTTAAGGACATTTGAAGAATATTTTCGAAGAAGCGTCATCCCTTAAGGGAAATCTGCTAATAGATGTTTGGCAAACCAAAAGAACTAATTTCCTTCCATTAACACGGGCAACCGGACTCATTGAATTTTCATGACCATCGAATACTTTTCTGACCTCCAGGAAGTTCTACACCCGATTCATAACTTATTTTTATTCATAGCCCAATTTCAATCACTTGGGATTAAACGTGGTGCAAGGTAATCAATGAATTAAAAGATAAACCTGAAGCCTTCAGATCGCGAAGTACATGAGAGTATAAGTCATATAGACACTCGACTGGTGTAGAGGCTTGAAGCAACAAAACACTTTTATAACTTCACACACGAATGGCTGACCTGTAAAACTTCACAGCAGATAAACCACTTCGAACGAACACGATAGCTACACTTCTCCACGAATCTTTTCCAGTCTCCTTTCGATCAGTAATTGTCAAATTAAAAATCTGATGTAGACATCAAAATTGTAAATACTCCTTTTAAGTTGAATATACGTAATGTTTTGCTTTAATTCATTTAATTTTATTTTATTTTAAAGTGACAGACGACATCCTCGTTTCAATGCATTGCAGGAAAAATGTTACAGATCGTAATTTATAGGCCTCTTTGAGGTAACCAAAAAAAAAGTTCACATTCAATTCTTTGGTATCTCCCATAAGTGGGCAAGAGGGCAATTATTTATTTTCGTCCTCCTCTAAGCCAACCACATGTTTCTTCAGTCATATACACAAAATATCAATATTCTAAGGCTAGTATATTATTTTTTTACTTCTTACAAGGAATTAAAATAGAGCGAGTATAGAAGTTTCAAATTAAAGTTCTACTGTTGGAAATCAAAGACTCGTTTGAGAGGAACCACCAAAATTTAAATTCATTGTATTGTATTTTGTTTGATCTTTTTGGTAGTTTAATTGTTATTTTTAGTTTGTTTTTTTTAGTTTAGTGGATTGAACTCATGAAACGATTTTTCGAAAAAAAATATCCAAATGTCCATCATTTTTTTCTAGACGATGACTAAAATGAGTTCCGTTCAAATTTATTACATGCTTGTATATACATAGTGCCAGACCATTACTATATTCATTAGTTAAAAGAACCATGGTAAAATAAATCTGTAGATCAATAACCCCCAAAATCAGCCCAAGAAGTCGTAGGGCCGAAAAGAATTATATGCAAAATGCTGATGAGAATTTAACACTCTTCTATTACGGACAAATACATTTTCCCCTAATTAAAAAAAACAACGGAGTTTCTCGTATTTCTGGTTATTTTGGCCTTAAATAAGTTCTCACTCACACACGGCTGAAGTTATTCCAGTAAACCAAGAAACGTCTTTCTCCGCGCTTCAATACCTCGAAATGTTTTCATTCCGTTGTTACATATTCCGTCAATGGTCATTGTATGCGCAAGTGAGCTGTAGCTTTAATCCGATATTTTGATATAAAACTAAAGATCAATCTCGTTAATGGCCTACACCAAGAAGAGTGGGGGTTTAGAGAAGGATTTCAAAACAAAACTATGTGTTTATATGTTTAGTGTCTCATTAAAAAAGCTATGCACAGCACACCATTCTCTTACTTGAAAACTATCAGTTTATTTATGTATTTTTTTAACTTAATTTCTACTACTCATAATGTAAATTTCACTTAAAGCAACTGTATCTCTAAACATCAAATGTCCAGCTTATATATAGGGTGAGGCATATTAACGAGCGATTTAAAAAAGCGCGCGAACCAAGCTGCGTTGGATGGAGGTGGAGGGGATAGCGTCAGTTACGTTTGGAGCGAAATAGCATTTAGTCACAATGGAGCTCTGGACTCCACAGCATCGTGCGTACGCTGTCAAAGCATTTTATCAAAACGGTAGTTCATACCAGTTAGCACGTCGTGCATTCCGCAGACGTTTCAATATTAATCGGAATTTGCCGGTGCCGTCTGCATGTGCGATTAAAAAGTGGGTTGAGAATTTTGAAGAGACTGCGTCAACGACAAGGAAGAAAACAGGGAGACGGAAAACTGTGCGCACACCTGATAACATTGAACGTGTAAGAGTCGCCATTGAAAGAAGCCCTCGTTGCTCAGCTCGCCGACACAGCGTTATGTGAGGAATGTGTGCGTCTAAACGGACGCCATCTTACTGGAGTTATTTTCAAAAAATAACAGACATTTTACTGTTGCAGAAAATGCTTTTTCATGTATTTTAATATTGTGATATAAACATATTTTTGTAACAAAATGTTTTTATTTAACAGTCTTTTAAAAATCGCTCGTTATTATGCCTCACCCTTTATATTAGATCTAGGCTGCACTAAAGCTATGTTACTAAAGGAAATTCAGAGAACTGTGCTACAGAGAGTAGTGAGGGATCATGAGATAATATGGGCGTGTCATTTCAGCTCGAGGGAAACCTGCTTAGTTTAATCAGTCAGTTTTATACATTCTAGTCGTGGGATTAATTCTCGCTCGTCCATTAGTAAGTTCTTTAGAGATTTTTATTTTTTTTAGATTCATGGCAAGAAACACGATTTAACCAGTAGTAAAAAAAACAATACAAATAATATAAATGATGGCAATTGATTCCATCACTTTTGTTGTTTAAAATTTCAGTAAACAACTCACTTGAAGTTCATGAATAATTATTACTAAAGCGGATAAAAATAATACTAATTTTGAGGACTGAATTCTATTAATTGTTTAACTTAGAGTGGCGAGTTCCGCCTGGACAATAAGAATTTATTTATTGACGAACTCATTAAATAAAATCTTAAATGAAATAAAAATAAAATAATACGTGGATAAAAGTCGCCAAAGATACAATCCAGAGACAATGATCTGATTTTAAATTACTGACCTTACCAGACTTACATTTACAAATAATAAAGACAGCATTAAAATAATGACAAAAATGTTGGCATTGAACATCAAAAAATCATCTGCGAGAAATAAAGGCTTGTACGTATAAGCTGGTGGCCATCCATCAGACGTGGCAATAGACGAGACGAAGTTGTAGTAACGGGACTTAGGATAGGGCACTCACATTAAACGCACTCATACCTCATGACAAGAAGAGAATTACCTCTCTGCAGAACATGCAATGATCCATTAACCATTAAACACATGTTGATTAACTGCGGGGACATTGAATAACTTAGAGACGCCACATAACGTGTACAAACTTCTTACATATAGGACCCCACATATCGACAATGTAAAAAATCGCCTTAAAACATTGGATTTGTTTTACAAAATGTAACTTCTCTCCTTTTTTATGTTGATGTTTTTGAGAAATTTAATATAATTTTGAACAATTTTAAATTAGAATCTAGCTTGTTAAGGGCTTATTTTTCGATAGCCAAATCCCGGTACTTTCTTATTTTCTCGGATATTCTCATCATTTCATTTATTTATGGACATCAAAGATGATTTGCTCTTTCAAAAGTCCAGAATTGTACAAAGTTAAATAACAAAAGTAAAATAGATAACAACAAGTAACAATAACAAATACCAAAAAACAATGACAAATAACAAACGTGAAATAGATAAACATTTTATAAGTGAACATAAAGAAACAAAAAAAAAATTGGTGTTGAGCATAGTTACTTGGTGGATGATCAATAGGAAATGAATGACTCAAAATGGTTCTTTTGCTAATAATTGTCGCAGTTTCCTCTTTCAGGGTAAACATATACAAGTGAACAAACGCAACTCATACAATTAATGCATACAATTTGAAATCTTGTTCCACACCACAGACTTATTTTGAATGTTAAACTTTGTCGTATATTTGAATTTCGTGCAGGTATGAGAATATGTTGTTAATGTTTGGGCTGCCGTCAAAAGTTCTTGTAAGTCGTAGGGGAAGTCCTGGTGTTGTCGTTTTCGACATTCGGTCAGTAAATGTCTTATCGTCAAGGGAATGTCACAAGTTGAGTAAGTACGCATGTCAGTCTTTGTCATTAAGTATGGGTGTGTTAATTTGGGGTGGCCGATTCTAAGTCTCTAGAGAATTACTTCTTCTCACCTAGAGTATCTGAAACTTGATGGCCACATGCAAATAACTTTTTTGGCCTCTTTGTCCGCCGTCTCCTTCAGTCCAAAGTTTTCGTGTCCTGGCAACCACTAGAATGTAGTGTGTTTAACGAGACTGATAAGCTCCTGTTTTATTCTTTGGGGTATTGGGTGATTTGCGAAAATATTGTTTATTATTTGAAGGGAATCCGTGCAAATGAAGTTTGCTTTGTGATGCGTGGGTGTTCTTGAGAGCCAATAGGATACCTTGGAGTTCGGCTCCTAGATGATTCTCCTCATTTGGGTCAGCGATATCAATGATGTCAGCTGATTTGTTTCCACTTGTCAATGACAAGAATATCGGGCTTATTATGATTGACAGTATGATCCGTCATCATTGCTTCATCCCAACACGTATTAACATTATCTTTTCCGAGAAACTTTTGAGGGATGTAACGAGAATAGGGACCTCAGTATCCAGTATGCCGAATTTAGTAGCTATCGTCTGGTGGTATATTTTTGCCACATTATTGTGCCTCTGCCAATATTCTGTCCCTCCCAATATTTCGCATCCTGCAGTAATATGCTGAATCGACTCGTATATTTTATTGCATATTCTACACTTATCGGAGACAGTATTGTCTTCCAGTACGTGGCGTCTATAAGCTCGAGTAGAAACAACTTGGTCTTGGATAGCTATTATAAACCTCTCAGTTTCTGAGAATAGCTCTCCCGACTTAAGTCATGCCATAGATATTTCTTTATCTATCTCCGAATCCGTGAGCCGGCTATAATAACGGCCATGGAGCTCCTTGTTCTCCCACTCTGAGTCAAATATCTTCTTTATTATAGCAATTAGGATTTCATATATATTTTTCCTTTTCTGTACGAAACAAAGGAAGTGTTGCGTTAGCGAAAATTTTTGATTTTCAGATTTTAACAGAAATATCTGTATGGATCTTGACGGAACACATTTTGACTAAATTTGGTGTGACGTTTTCGAGGTCGTACTTATGACACGACTTCCGAAATTTTTCTTAGAATGTACATCGATCCTACCTAGGAGATGAGGAAAATTTGTCTGTTACCACTCTAGCGGTCGCAATTAATGTTTGATCGTTGCCAAACGACATTTAATCGTTTTATGTAAGATGAAGTTCGTTAATGGCTGAAATCGAAAAAGAGGGAAGTTGGTTTAGAGGAGGAGAATTTTGAAAAGTCGAAATATCTCCGTTACTATAAGGCAGATCGAAAAAAAGTATAGCATCCAGTTTATTGTAAATTAAATATACTATAAAAACTGTTATATACATTTAGTCTCTATCTTGAATATAACCGAGATATTTGCATTTTTCAGTTTACAGCCTTCAGCAAACCGCCACTTCTATTCATATTACATAAACTATACTCTCTTATATAATTATCCACATTATTCGAAGCTTAAATGCCAATTCAGGAGTCCTTTATTATACGAGATACATGCAAATATGTTCTGGTGACCCCCCCCCACCTGTTTTAATTTCTTGGACTACTAAAATTTGATTGATTGAGATAAAAATTATTCTGATTCATTAAAAATTACAGTTCTAGATATAGTATTTAGTTTTCAATAAAATTAATAAGTTATATTCCGATATAATTCAGAAATTGTTTTTCTATCAGGTAAGGTTGGCAAACCTCTTTGTTTACGTTTCAGGCGCTTCCCGTCGGGAGGATTCTTATTATCGTTTGTATTTATTCAGTTAATAATCAAGGTGGTGTTAAGTGTTGCCATTATTAAGGTTTACCTATTGTTAAAATTCACGAGGGAAATCTGCTTAGTTTACGCAGCCCCTACTTGACGGACGTTTTTTACGTATACATGTATCGTACGTACATATCTGGCTCAATACGTATAACTCAAAGCTCAGAAGGAACTAGTATTAGATTGTTGACGTTTCATATTTAAGACAGTGGAAAATCTAGTTGAGGACTTCCCGTTTTCGTTTGAAAGGGTTGGGGGGGGGGTATATAATGTTTTATAATTTCTTCGTACCTATTTTTATTCAACTTAAAAAGATCTTTAAATGATGTTATATGGTTTATTTTTTTTACCCTATCCGTTGGAAATGAAGATACCGTATATCACTTCTAAAAGAACTGATTTTAAATGAATTTCGGCTAAACGTTTTGTTTGTTTAATTTAACGGGAGTACTTGGAATTGATATGATGTCTACATGAGGGTTTTTTTTAATATTGAAACTGTGTGACAGATATTAAATTTTTCATAAAATAATAATTTGGCCAAGTATATTCCACCTGAGTATATTTAGAGCGGAGTAAACTTTTAGCCAAGTTCTCCGTGGGAACCTGGAATTACCTAGAGCAGTCTATACTTTAAGCTCCATAATCTCAAAGGTTAAGGAAGCTGTCGAACCTTCCTTCAAAACAGTTTTAGTTAATAAACTAGTAGCTTTTAACCCTAGTTTCTCTCGTGAGGGTTCCAATGCGGGGCCAAATTAATTGTGATAAAATCAACTTCTGCGCCAACGTGATCTTTAACTTAAACCGTAATGGGGCAATTTCACTATATAATAACACACTTTATCAAAATGTAGCAAGCCTAACTATTACTTGAAACAGTTGTCATAACTGTTGTTTTTTTCATTTTTATACCTAAATGATCACAACAGCTCATTTCTTTCTACAATGAAATCATGTAACATGAAATTTGTGGAATTGCGATGCTTTTCCAACACCCTTGGACCAAACTAAGTGCATTTCTGAATACTTCTATACCAGAAACTCATATGTCATTATTGGTCTCATGAATTCATTCGTTCATCAGGTTTTTGTATGTAAAGTATGATTTCGTACACACTCAAAGTTCAAAATGGAAAATTTGCATGCATGGGAGACTTTTATCAACATACATAGATATACGTAACTGATAATCAATTAATTGGTTACGATTATATTTGAACGTAATATTGGTTAGTTGGGCATTTGCTAAAGATCAATCAGAGCATAAGTATATTTTTGGTAAATACAGTTTCGAACACCTTTGGTGTCCTTCTTCTGAGGTACAATAATTAACAAATAATATATAATACTATGGTATAACATTATAATCATATTTTTTTTTTAGTTTTTCATAATGGAAAGCAATAAAAAATAGCCAAGGGATTTGTGTGGAGTGAGGAAAATTGAGTTGAAGCGAAAAGGAAAAAAAAACACAAGGGAACTGTTAGCCTTGACCATTATATAGTGTGAGTCTATGGCCAATTATATATTAGAAGTCCTTGGCCTTATATTTTGGCGATCCTTAGCCATATATAGTTGAAGTCCTAGGCCTTATGTAGAGGATGTACATGGCTTATATGGTGGCGATCCTTAGCCATATATAGTTGAAGTCCTTGGCCTTATGTAGAGGATGTACATGGCTTATATGGTGGCGATCCTTAGCCATATATAGTGGAAGTCCTTGGCCTTATGTAGAGGAAGTACATGGCTTTATATGGTGGCGATCCTTAGCCATATATAGTGGAAGTCCTTGGCCTTATGTACAGGAAGTACTTGGCTTTATATGTTGGCGATCCTTAGCCATATATAGTGGAAGTCCTTGGCCTTATGTAGAGGAAGTACATGGCTTTATATGGTGGCGATCCTTAGCCATATATAGTGGAAGTCCTTGGCCTTATGTAGAGGAAGTACATGGCTTTATATGGTGGCGATCCTTAGCCATATATAGTGGAAGTACTTGGCTTTATATGTTGGCGATCCTTAGCCATATATAGTGGAAGTCCTTGGTCTTATATAGTGGCTGTTCATAGCCTTATATAGTAGCAGTCCTTAGCCTTATATAGTGAAAGTCCTTGGTCTTATATTGTGGATGTTCATGGCCTTATATAGTGGCTGTCCTTTGTCATATAGTGGAAGTGATTGGCCTTATATTGTGGAATTTCATGGCCTTATATAGTGGCTGTCCTTAGTCATATAGTAGAAGTGATTGGCCTTATATTGTGGAATTTCATGGCCTTATATAGTGGCAGTCCTTAGTCATATAGTGGAAGTCATTGGCCTTATATTGTGGAATTTCATGGCCTTATATAGTGGCTGTCCTTAGTCATATAGTGGAAGTCATTGGTCTTATATAGTAGATATATAAAGCCTTATAGAGTCTTTAGCCTACTATAGTGGAAGTCCTTGGTCTTATAAAGTGGTTGTTCATAGCCTTATATAGTGGCAGTCCTTAGCCTTATATAGTGGAAGTCATTGGTCTTATATAGTAGATATATAAAGCCTTATAGAGTCTTTAGCCTACTATAGTGGAAGTCCTTGGTCTTATAAAGTGGTTGTTCATAGCCTTATATAGTGGCAGTCCTTAGCCTTATATAGTGGTCGTCCTTGGCCTTATACAGTGACAGTCCTTATATTTACATAGTGAAAGTCCTTGGTATTATATAGTGTATCTTCATAGCCTTATATAGTGGCAGTCCTTATCCTTATTTACTGGAAATCTTTGGTCTTATATAGTAGCTGTCATAGCCTTATATATTAGCAGTCCTTAGCCTTATATATTGGCAGTCCTTAGCCTTATATGGTGGAAGTCCTTGTCCTTATATAGTGGAAGTCCTTGACCTTATATAGTGGATGTCCTTGGCCTTATATAATGACGGTCCTTAGCCGATCGAAATAAAGGTCTCCGCAACCAGTTTCTATCAGCTAGAAGACAAAATCTCATTGGGAACTCAAAATAACACAGGAAGAAAAATCAACTTCATGGAAAGAATATGTTTCCCGCAGGTTTCTTTATTATAATGCTAGCATTATCTACGAAAACAGTTAAATGAGTACTCATAAATATAGGACAAGTCGATCATTATTTTGTGTATATACATATATTATTGCCTTGCCTCGAAAGTTTACAAACAAACAAAGGGTAACCATTGTGTTCTACCTATGTTGTATAGTCATATTTCATATAGTTAAAGTTTCTTTGTTTTCACATCATCTTTATCAATAAATGTTAATGTTTGTTTCAATTAGATATAAGGTTAGTCCCCTAAATTAATATTCTTTTCAGGTTTAAGTTGTATAAAATTAGGGTCCTTACTGTAAAGTTTATTGCATGTTATCACTTATTCAATATATACTTGATTCTTTGGAGAGCTCAAATAGTGACTTGTATTATTTCCCCTCATCTTTCCACCAGAATAGTAAATACTTCGGTATAATCAAGGTGAGGAATTTATCTCTTTTAATAATTTTATTTCAGTCTAATGCTTTCTTATTATTGCCACAAAAGCTAACCGCCCGCCCAAACACCATTCTTTTTGTTTAGTTTTTGTTTAATGGGTTTGTATTTGTGAATGAATTGAGCCATTTAAATGTTCCCTATGAATGCAATTTTAATGTTTTATTTTTTAACTACTATCAGTAAATATTACTAATTTTATAAACTTTTTTTAACTCGTATGAATAAGTATATTGTTGGAAAGGAAATTTTAATATGAAGTATTCGGAAATCTGTTGAGTGTGATTTAAAAAAAAAAAAAGAAAGTTTGAGTTATTCACCATATGATTTTTCGTTTTATCCTTGATGCTATACGCCTTTACGATCAAAAATATACAATACTTATACTAATACTTTCTCCTCTTACAATATTTGTCCCTCTTTTGGCTGATTTTTCCAAAGGGAAATCAATTATTTAAATATTTAACACATTTAGATATTTAAACATTAAAACTATATTTAGTTTTGTAACACAAAATAACAAGTTCGTTACTAGCTGTGATTGTAACAGCAGGAGTATAATACAAAATTCTATAACATCTTCGTTAAAAACAACCGAATCGAAACGAGTTATATACCCCTGTTGACTGTTTTTTTCTTTTTGTAATTGTTTTGTACTATTATGACTAAATAGAGAAAAAAAGTTAATTTATTAACAGGTCTCAACTCAGGATAAATTCATTTAATAAAACCTTGTTTTAATTAATAATACTCAACTGGAATTAGTTTTTCCAGAAATAAATGTTATTCATTACATTAATAAATAATCCAACAGATTTAAATTTGTTTAAAAAAATGAAGTAAGTGTATGTATGAGTATGTGTGCGATAAATTGCTTTTAATTATTTGCAAAAAAAAAAATAAAATAAATTAAAAAAACAAAAAACAAAAAAGTACATACATTAAAAGTAAAAGTCATTTAATTGTAATATTGGCTAATTATAATGCCAGCTGAAAATATGTACTTGTAATGGAGAAAATAAATGTTTATGTAATATAATATATAATGAAAAAAGTGTATATACTATTATTATATATGATAAGTAAGTATAATGCCAGTATTAAAAAATGTACAATAATTATTAATTTTTGTCCAAATATAAAGATAGTTATAAATATTAAGCCAGTAGTAAGAACTGTAAATAGGTACAACGTAACTCGTGTTACTAGCACACATCTTTAAGTAAATATAAATAAATAAAAATGTATTTATAGATTTTTTTTTATTTATTTATACAGGAGCACCCGCATCTTGGCGATTTGGCTCAAAGTTTCTCAATGTAAAATGAAAACAAAATTATAGAAAAATAACAAAAACTGAAACACAAAATTAAATACATAAATAATCATTAAATACTAGTAATAAAGACAATGATAAACATTAGAATAGTAATAAAGACAACAATTTAAAATGGTTTTAATAAAAAAAAATGTTATTCCTATATACAAGTACATTTATATTATTTTTTTTATTTATTTATTTAGTTTTGTGTCCCACAGCGATGGTGGTTGGCATAATTAGGATTACATATTTACTCCTTCATGTGCTTACCTTTTTTGTACTTTTATATTATGGAAAATATTTCTTTATATTTATGGAATATCTGATTCTTTCTCATATTCGTGCTTTGTCTAAAGAATATAAAAAAAGTTAACCCTTTTAAATCTTTTTAGGTATGCTGTTGACCTATTCTATTTTGTGTTGTGTTTTTGTAAATGTTGATGTGTTTTAGATATGGTAGTATTTGTGGAATATTTTGGCTGCTGCCAGTTAATAGTTATTTATAGATTTAGTTAAGAAATAATTGTATAGAAAATTATTAAATTTAATGCCATCAGGATATGACAAGAACGGTATTTACAATATATTTGTTGGTATTATTTAAGACAGAGTAAAACAGGGACTTGTAAACAGCATTATACTACTATAAAGGGTGTAATAACCTAGTTGTTCATTGCCCAAATCATATTAATCCTAATCCTAAATTGGATTAAGACTGATACGGCATCACTAAAATTGTTCAAATGATTTTTCAGTTTAAAAACAAATATTAAATAAAAAGTCCGTCACGCAGGGGCTGCGTAAACTAAGCAGATTTCCAAGTTTTACAATAGAGAAATCTGCATACCGGTAACACAACACCATCCTGATTAAATACAAACGGTAATGAGAAATATTTCAGTTAATTAAAATAAATTCCCAACTGAAACAACTTCTGAATTATAAGAATAATTTATACTTTAATAACTCAAATTTTAGTAGTCCAAGAACTAAATAAGGGGGGGGGGGCGGATGAACAGAACGTATTTGCATAAATCCCACAATGTAAGGAAGGTAAGGTAAGGTTAGAAACGACAGTTAAGGTTAGAAGAAACTTCCACCTGAGCCGAGCAATGACGGAAATGGCCGACCTAATCCGAACTATACCCGACCACAGACTAAATGCAAATAAAAATGCAAATATCTCGGTGAACATTCAAGATAGAGAATAAATGCATATAACAATATTTATAGTCAATTTTATTTGCAATAAGATTGGTTCTGTACAATTTTTCTATCCGATGCATAATAACGGATATATTTTGAATTTTCGAAAATCCCTCCTCTATACCCCCCTTCCCACTAGTCCGATTTCAATCATTAACGAACTTGATCTGTCTTTTTGCATAAAACGTTTATATATCGAGTTTCGTAACGATCAAACAAAAATTGCGACCACTAGAGCGTTAACAGACAAATATATATATATATATATATATATATATATATATATATATATAATTTTGAACGGACCTCATTTTCGTCATCTCCTGGGTAGGATCGATGGACATTTGAAGAAATTTTTCAAAAATCGCGTCATGAGTACGACCTCAATAGCTGATTTCCCTTAAGGGAAATCTCCTAAAAGAAGCAAATTTGCTAAAATATTATATCAGATTCGATGTTAAGAAGAGCATGGGAAAGATTTCAGCGAGGTATTACTTTACACTTAATATACGAGGTACTATATACTTTACTGTGATGTTGATTAACTATTTAGTAAATGATACAAACGTGATTGTGTTGTTATAGATAGTTGCTATAATATAGAAGGATTATTGCCGAGTGCCAGTAACCGATTAGTGCAATGCCAATCAAGGACAGGTGGTAGATGCTGCAGGGCTCAACATCTGCTATAATCACCAAACGTTACCCTAATTTATGTCATCAGCTTGATTTTCAGCAGCATCAGCTGTTCGCAGTTACATCTATGATACCGCAATGTTATGAGATGAAGGCTGATGTGGCCCACCTATTCTGTGAAAAAACTTTTAAAGTAGTTAATTGCTCAACAGAAGTATTGTTTTTGTAGCAGATTTTCCTTCTGGGAAATCAGCCATTGGGTCGTACTCATGATGTGGTTTTCGGAATTTTTAGCAAATTTCCCTTAAGGGAAATCAGCTATTGAGGTCGTACTCATGACGCGAGTTTTGAAAAATTTCCTCAAATGTCCATCGATCCTACCCAGGAGATGACGAAAATGATGTCCGTTCAAAGTTATATATATATATATATATATATACATTTGTCTATTAACGCTCTAGCGGTCGCAATTTGTTGTTTGATCGTTACTAAACGTCATATTTAAGCGTTTTATGTAAAAAGAAAGATCAAGTTTGTTAATGGCTGAAATCGGACCAGTGGGAGGGGGATTTTTGAAAATTCAAAATATCTCCGTTATTATGCGTCGGATCGAAAAATGTTATAAAATCAATCTTATTGGAAATTAAATTTACCATAAATATTGCTCTATATATTTATTCTGTATCTTGAATATTAACCAAGATAGTTGAATTTGTATTCTGAGTGTGGTCGGCAGGAGTCGGCTATGTTCGGGACTTTCCGCCGAGAGCTCTGGCGGCCGTTTCCGTAATTATTCGTCCCTTGCGAATAGATTAAGAGATCCCTTACTACTACAGTTGTTATTAGGCAGATTTCTCTATTGTAAAACTTCACGTGGGAAATCTATTAATGAGTATGTTATATTCAGATATATGTCATTAATTATTTGTCTTTCCGGTCTATCTATGCAGCGCTACGAGGCTGGATTGCCTGTTTGTTTACAATTTATCCGCTTTCCGTTGTAGAGATTAACTCGTATTGTACACTTACTGAGCATTCAAGGTAGTGTTACCAGTATGTATATTTATCTATTATAAAACTTCGCGTGGGAAATCTGCTTAGTTAGTGCAGCCCCTGTGTGACGGACTTTTTTTAGGCTTACGTCTTAAGACTCGTGACTAACCTGTGTCTCTTATGGAAGTTAATTATCATTTGTGGGTCATAACTAAATGATTACAATAAAAATATGATTGTTAATTATATTAATTACTCATACTGAATTACTGTCATTTTTTGTAGAACACTTATTCAGAAGTGGCAAAAGTAAGAAGATAAATGGATGGTTGACCCGAATTAGATGAAAAATAAAAAACATAAGTAAGCATTATGTAGTTTAATAATGAATAGGTTTCTCTATTTTCTGGGCATAATTGCGAAGAAAATTTTAATTGGATGGGTTTGAAATTAGTTCTTCTAGGACAATGAAAAAGTACTTGTCTAAGGTGACTCTGAAAGATTTCTATACTTATTAATTATGAAAATTTCCTCGAAAATCAATTAAATAAAAATTGAGACCACACGAACTCATGAAAGTCATTTTAAAACTGATTTAACGCAGTAATTCATTCTATTAGAGTCTGAATATTATAATAAACCTTAATTATATATCAAACGATTCAAATATTGAAGTTGATGAAATTGAAGTAGCAAAATTGAAGTTTTTTGTTTTTAAATTAGTAAAACTTATCTTTTCTTGGGCGTGGGATTTTAAGTGTTCTATCATCAGTGGCTATATTCTCATTGATCATAAATATTACGTTTCCCGCCCACATCGAAATGTAATTATAATTGACACCAGCACACAATTTAGAGGATGCTCACAATTTCTGTGCCATAAAAGCACCGCCAATTAGGGGCTGAGAAAATCACTGAATATTTTCACGCGCTAACTAACTGTATGATAAAACTTCAAAATACGTTTATCTCACGTTTTATCTCATTCTCATTTATTTACATTTGTATATATATATATATATATATATATATGTTTTTGTGTGTGTACGTGTCATAACAGAACTCGTCTTTTTGTAAGTTAGCAAAACATAACAAATTAACTAACTTATGCAATTTATTATTATTTACTAACGTCCAATTTTAGCTACTGTGGCTAATTGAAACGGGTTATCTAAAAGTTACCACCTTTTACTCGTCTGGGTGAGACTAAGGATTTCATTTAACGAGTTTGTCACTAAAGAAATATATTCATTGTATTAAATTGTATATATCGCTACTACGACCAAAATTGGTTATGTTCCCACTAATGTACATATATATATATATATATATATATATATATATATATATATATATATATATATATATATATATATACTCGTATATATACTCGAATGATGCATACTATATGTTTATGTGAGTATATTCAAATTCACTCACGATCAAATTGAAAAATTACATTTGTAGGTGTGTGGATATTCTTTTTGGTAAATAATTCCTTTTAAGTTCAAAATTTGTAAGTAGTAATTCATAGTAATCGTCTTAATCGGAAACCAGAATGTTTGCAGGATACATGGTTATATTCCAAATGGGTAACCATCAGGTAGGTACGATTCATGTCAATAATAATACCAATGGGTGACCATCAAGTGGATAGGATTTATGACAATAATGTCAATGGGTAACCATCGGGTGGATATGATACAAGATAATAATGTCAATGGATAACCTTCAGGTGGATAGGATTTATGGGAATAGTGTCAATGGATAACCTTCAGGTGGATAGGATTTATGGCAATAGTGTCAATGGATAACCTTCAGGTGGATAGGACTTATGGCAATAGTGTCAATGGATAACCTTCAGGTGGATAGGATTTATGGGAATAGTGTCAATGGATAACCTTCAGGTGGATAGGATTTATGGGAATAGTGTAAATGGATAACCTTCAGGTGGATAGGATTTATGGCAATAGTGTCAATGGATAACCTTCAGGTGGATAGGATTTATGGCAATAGTGTCAATGGATAACCTTCAGGTGGATAGGATTTATGGCAATAGTGTCAATGGATAACCTTCAGGTGGATAGGATTTATGGGAATAGTGTCAATGGATAACCTTCAGGTGGATAGGATTTATGGGAATAGTGTAAATGGATAACCTTCAGGTGGATAGGATTTATGGCAATAGTGTCAATGGGTAACCATGAGGTGGATAGGATTTATGGCAATAGTGTCAATGGGTAACCATGAGGTGGATAGGATTTATGGCAATAGTGTCAATGGGTAACCATGAGGTGGATAGGATTTATGGCAATAGTGTCAATGGGTAACCATGAGGTGGATAGGATTTATGGCAATAGTGTCAATGGGTAACCATGAGGTGGATAGGATTTATGGCAATAGTGTCAATGGGTAACCATGAGGTAGATAGGATTTATGGCAATAGTGTCAATGGATAACCTTCAGGTGGATAGGATTTATGGCAATAGTGTCAATGGATAACCTTCAGGTGGATAGGATTTATGGCAATAGTGCCAATGGATAACCTTCAGGTAGATAGGATTTATGGCAATAGTGTCAATGGGTAACCATGAGGTGGATAGGATTTATGGCAATAGTGTCAATGGGTAACCATGAGGTGGATAGGATTTATGGCAATAGTGTCAATGGGTAACCATGAGGTGGATAGGATTTATGGCAATAGTGTCAATGGGTAACCATGAGGTGGATAGGATTTATGGCAATAGTGTCAATGGGTAACCATGAGGTAGATAGGATTTATGGCAATAGTGCCAATGGGTAACCATGAGGTAGATAGGATTTATGGCAATAGTGCCAATGGGTAACCATGAGGTAGATAGGATTTATGGCAATAGTGTCAATGGGTAACCATGAGGTGGATAGGATTTATGGCAATAGTGTCAATGGGTAACCATGAGGTAGATAGGATTTATGGCAATAGTGTCAATGGGTAACCATGAGGTAGATAGGATTTATGGCAATAGTGTCAATGGGTAACCATGAGGTGGATAGGATTTATGGCAATAGTGTCAATGGGTAACCATGAGGTGGATAGGATTCAAGGCAATGTTAATGGGTAACCATCAGATGGATAGGATTCAAGTGGTCTCCATCATAAAGGCATAATACACTTGATGATAAATTATTTTATGGACAATTGCTATGATAAAGATATCTGCGTTTTATTCAAACCTTAAACATCTTATATATTTCTTTTATGAATAAAAAAAACCCTCAGGTAAATAGTTGTTTGATTATTTATTAAAAAGGAATATTTCTATATAGATTTGCAAGGTTAAAGGATTTCCTTCCGGAAATGAAAAGATTTTTTGAATTTTCAGGAGTTAAAAAAAGGTCATTTATGTATCTTTTTTTCCATTATTTTAGGCGAATAAGCCAATGGTTTGTCGAACAAACTGTTATTGTTTGATGTATGAATCTATAAAATTTATTTATGAAACAGAAACGATGTTTGACTCAATTTTATTTTCTGCTGTTAGTGAGAGTGATGAATCAGTTTATTCAGGACACAGTTTTTGGGTCTTCACAATCTATTTTTAAAAATGTTGAGTGCATCGGCAGAGTTCAGCCCAGTTGCATCTCTTTGGTACGTCCTACGCTCTGATGATGGGGATGTAAATTCCAGAAAGCGCTAAGCGTTTTTAAAAATAAACTTTGACGAGCCACAAAACTGTGTCCTGAATAACCTGATGTTCGATATCTTTAAAAAGGCCAAAAAGAATAATTTTTCTTCTTATTTAATGTCTACCATAACGGTCCTTTTTTTTTTTTTTTCAATTCGACTATTTGAAAACGAATTTCTGAGCTACCAATGCAAAAGTTGACCGTTCTCAAGTAATGGAGAGCGGACAGCAATTTTTATTAAACTCCGTGGCTTCAATGGAGACCGCTACATGATTTGCATTTGTATTTGTATGTAAATCGCATGTAAGTATGTGTGTGACTGCTATAGGGCATACAAAGCTTGACTCAGAGTTTAATCTGTAGGCAGACAAAGCTAAGAATGTAGGCAGCTGTCCCCTGCCTGGAATGCCCTATTGCCTTCTGCCCTCATGTCCTCTCCTACCCTCAGCTCACAAATTCCCTGATTTATTAACTTCACTACAAACAAATAAACCATATATACACATATAAGTTTATAAAAAAAAGCTTTTATTGGTTATATAGGTATGGATGTAATTTTTTATATTAACCAAAATAATTTTTATGCATTACTTGATTAGAATATGAGGTTTTCTATAAAGTCCATATAAATTTTGTATGCATTACTATACATGAATATGAAAATTTTTCAGCTGTCTTCAATAACCCATATACATTTTTTTTCTGCATTACTTGAATTGAATATGGAATTTTCTGAACTGCCTACAATAACCCACATAAATATTTTTTCTTTATTATTTGACTTGTAGAAATTTTAGAACTGTGTAAGTAAACCACCTACATTTGTATGCATTACTAGACTGGAATAAGGAATATTCTGAACTCTCCAAAATAATCCTCATTTATTTGTATGTATTATTTCTCTTGAATATCGAATTTTCTGAATTGTCTACAACAATCCATCTAAAATTGTGTGCATTACTTGAATTGAATATGGACTTTTCTGAACTTCAATAATTCACTTAACTTTTTTTGCATTACTAGACTTAAATATGACAGTATCAGTAATAAACAATGATATTTTGGAGTAGGGGTTACAGTATGTACTACAATAACACTCAATCACAGTCGTCTATCAAGGATTAAAAAACTAAATTTCGTTGTAATTTCTTAAATGAAATAATTTTATTATCAGAAAAAAAACTGCATGTTGAAAATACGATCTATTTGCAATACTTATGGAATTTTTCTTAAATATTTCAATCCAATCTCCACTTTCATTTATTGTTACACCAATCTCTTTAAAAAAAGATTTGTTTTATATTAATAGTTTATTTGCCGTTTTTAAAGTAATTTCTGAAATAATCCACATCAATATTTTGTATGCGGTACTTGTCTTGAATATGAAATTATCAAAACTGTCAAAAATAATCAAAATAAATTTGTATGCATTACTAAACTCGAATATGCATTTTTTTTGAGTTGTGTACAATAATGCACGTCAGTTTTTATGCATTTCTTGACTTGAATATGGAATTTTCAGAACTGTCTACAATAATCTACATCTACTTGTATGGATTACAACATTTTAATATGAAATTTCCTTGACTATCGGCAGTAATCCACATCAATTGTTATGCTTTACTAGACTTGAATGTAGAATTTTCTGAACAGTCTACAATAATCCACGTAAATTTGTATCCATTACTAGACTCGAATATGCAATTTTTTGAGCTGTTTACAATAATGCACATCAATTTTGATGCATTAGTCGACTTTAAAATGAAATTTTCATAATTATTTACAATAATCCTCGCCAATTTGTATGCGTTACAATATTTGAAAATGGAATTTTCTGAACTGTGTACAGTAATCCACATAAATATTTTATGCATTACTTGACTTGAATATAGAATTTTTCCGGACTGCCTTCAATAATCCACAAAAATTAACTACGAGATTTCCACAGTCCTTGCTAATATTAGATATTTTTCCCGTTGTACCATTAGCAAAAAGTATTACTGCTGTTTGTCGGTGTTTGTTTTCACTGCAATCATTTATTTTTTCTTCTTAATGAATTGCCTTTTTATTTCTTTTCCCTCATAGCCATTTTTCAGTAGAGCCGACTACAGGTATCTTTTTTTTTGGCAGGTTCTGTGCTTCAGATTTTCTTCCAACTCTAGTTAGAAGTGTCCAGATTATCTCCTTGTTCTGTGCTGGATGGTATGGTTAGTGAAGGCTGATAACGGAAAATTGAAAATATCTCAGTTAATTCTTGTGTGACTTAAACAATGTATGAACTAAGAGTGGTAGGCTTTACACGGAACCATCAATATTCATATTATCGTCAGAGTTTGACAAAAAAAAAGATGATATAATAAACATAAAAAAACACACTCACATACTGGCCCTGATTTTAATTATTTATTCATTTAGCCAGAGCCAAAAATAATGATTATATTTTGAACTTACTTGGAACCAGTAGAAACAAAATGTTATCCAAATTGACGGTTATTGATTAATCTGAATTTTCGTGGAAATAATTTCGAATCTGTATTATTAGCTATTAGTAATTATTATAATGGCCCAGTCTGTTGATGGATTTCAGAGTTATACATTAAAATTCAAAAGGATGACGAAACCGACAAACTATATTTGGGTCTAAATAACTATCCAGGAGGTTAACATATTCAGATAACTTCTTTGTTACATTTTAATGTATGTCAAAGTTGTTTTAAGTTTTGTTGAAAAACTCCAATAATTATTTTTGAAATGATTACCCCATTTCTGGAATATATTTGAGAGAGTTGAGAGAGAGAGAGAGAGAGAGAGAGAGAGAGAGAGAGAGAGAGAGAGAGTGAGAGAGAGACAGAGACAGAGACAGAGACAGAGACAGATCTTGAAGAATAAAAACGTTCGGTTCAACAGCCAAAGTACAGAAAATAGTAGTACCTCCCGCGTATCTTTGGTAACAGATAAATGTCCGCTTCAGGCACACCCTACTGTATTTTGGTTACATTACAGGCCAAAGAAATCTACTTCTGAATTTAACCAGCGTGTTTATTTTTTGTTTAGCAAATTTATTCTTTATAAGATCATTTGATGTTTTTGGCATTATGCAATCCATAACATTTTCTAATAAACACTAATATCTTATAAGCATTATAAAATACTTGTTTGCCCAATATATAGTGATTTAAACTGTATCATGTTTTGAAATACAACTCATTTCAGGGACGGCGAATTGAACCTAAGTAAATGCCAACATTAATGCTTAAAATTATATTCAATATTAATACATTTTGAATTTCCCCTCAGAACTGTAATTCGGAGGAAAAGCTTTCCAATGAGGGGCTCTTGGGAGTTAGTGAAGAGCGTTAAGGCCGCCCCGAACACCTGGAAGTGTTATTAAAACGGGGCAGAGGTCCGGCGGTGGAATTTCGATTCCAGCTCCTTTGGATAATTGTGAGTGGAGCTGGAAAATCCTGGAGAAAGGTTTGGGGAAATGGGTAAAGAGCCCGTATTACCGGATCTAAGCCTTTTAGTTGCCTCCGAATCGTCTTAAGGGCCACGAGTCGTGTTAAAGACCTTCGGGCCTCAGAGAGAAGGTGAGAATTACTTCCCCGTCTAAAAGGCTCCCCTGAAACTAGGGGCATTTCACAACACTCCCCCCTCACTAAATCCTCATCTCGGTTCTTAATTCAGTTCACAGCTCCAACTGAATCCACACTTGCAGAAAGAGAGTTTCGAATGAGTGATCACACGCACAAAAAAAAAAAGAATTCGCTTAAAAACTTGATAAAAAAAAAACCCTTTAAATTTTATCAGATTTCTACATCAGATGCTGCTCTCAGTGTAAATGAGTGTTGCTCTCATGACGAAAATGTTCAAAATATTTTTCCACCTTCCCTATTATGGATATGACAAACATCGCATGGATGAGGGCCAAGACATGGTACATCAACCACAGAACCGAGCAGGGTGAGTGTAAAAACAGGTGCAGGTTCGGTCTAGATCAAAAGTAAAATTGTAGTTAACAAGTTCACTACCAATAAAAGATGAATTTGACATTTGTAATTAACCTCTAACGAGTAACATTAACTCATTCTAATGTGATGGATGTTCAAAAACTGCGTGCAGGTCGGCGTAAAGTCCCTTTTCCCTACAATTCTTGCCTAGTAAACATACATCCTTATGAAGACTATCTTAAGCCAAGCTTTCAAGTAGCTTCCTTCAACAAACATATTTTCTCTTCGACTGAGATTTCTACCAACAATACAAGGTCTTGCTCTCCGCTGAGGGAGAAGGAGGCATAGAGGGAACTACGCAAAGAGACCGAAGTCTGAGAAAGAAGGAGGGATAGAGAGAGTTATAGAAGGAGAGCGAAAACTGAGGGTGGAGAGGGGATTGAGGGAGTTATAAAAGGAGAGCGAAAACTCAGGGTGGAGAGGGGATTGAGGGAGCTATAGAAGGAGAGCGAAAACTGAGGGTGGAGAGGGGATTGAGGGAGTTATAAAAGGAGAGCGAAAACTGAGGGTGGAGAGGGGATTGAGGGAGCTATAAAAGGAGAGCGAAAACTGAGGGAGGAGGAGGGATTCAGGGAGTTATAAAAGGAGAGCGAAAACTGAGGGTGGAGAGGGGATTGAGGGAGCTATAAAAGGAGAGCGAAAGCTGAGGGAGGAGGAGGGATTCAGGGAGTTATAAAAGGAGAGCGAAAACTGAGGGTGGGGAGGGGATTGAGGGTGCTATAAAAGGAGAGCGAAAACTGATGGTGGAGAGGGGATTGAGGGAGCTATAAAAGGAGAGCGAAAACTGATGGTGGAGAGGGGATTGAGGGAGCTATAAAAGGAGAGCGAAGTCTGAGAAAGAAGGAGGGATAGAGAGAGTTATAGAAAGAGAGCGAAAACTGAGGGTGGAGAGGGGATTGAGGGAGCTATAAAAGGAGAGCGAAAACTGAGGGAGGAGGAGGGATTCAGGGAGTTATAAAAGGAGAGCGAAAACTGAGGGTGGGGAGGGGATTGAGGGAGCTATAAAAGGAGAGCGAAAACTGAGGGTGGAGAGGGGATTGAGGGAGCTATAAAAGGAGAGCGAAAACTGAGGGTGGGGAGGGGATTGAGGGTGCTATAAAAGGAGAGCGAAAACTGATGGTGGAGAGGGGATTGAGGGAGCTATAAAAGGAGAGCGAAAACTGAGGGTGGAGAGGGGATTGAGGGAGCTATAAAAGGAGAGCGAAAACTGAGGGTGGAGAGGGGATTGAGGGAGTTATAAAAGTAGAGCGAAAACTGAGGGTGGAGAGGGGATTGAGGGAGTTATAAAAGGAGAGCGAAAACTGAGGGTGGAGAGGGGATTGAGGGAGCTATAGAAGGAGAGCGAAAACTGAGGGTGGAGAGGGGATTGAGGGAGTTATAAAAGGAGAGCGAAAACTGAGGGTGGAGAGGGGATTGAGGGAGCTATAGAAGGAGAGCGAAAACTGAGGGTGGAGAGGGGATTGAGGGAGCTATAAAAGGAGAGCGAAAGCTGAGGGAGGAGGAGGGATTGAGGGAGTTATAGAAGGAGAGCGAAAGCTGAGGGAGGAGGAGGGATAATCAAACAGCAGACGCCTTGGTCCCCTGCATTACCCGCCGTTGAATGTAAAAGACCGGACAAGCACTGAATCAGCATACAAGTACATGCTAGAAGCAGTTACTTGCTGAGGACGACCCAAATAATGAAGCTGATACCCAAGAAAGGTTAAGATCCACTATGAGGCTCCCGGTAGGCACCGAATTCACTGCATACTGGGATCGGTTGGACGTCGAAATCGCCGGGCAAAAATGAAGAAAAAGGGAGTACCCAGTGGGAACGGGTCGACCAGTTGATCCAGCAAGCAATGCCCGTAATAGAATACCAACTGATTGGATATTTTCTGGAAATATGGAAAATAGCCCCACGTTGAGTTCTTTAAGAAAAAAGGTCATAGGAACCCAGGCTCCACAAAAAGCTACAGGCCAGCCTGTCTGCATCCGTTCTTGGGAAAGGTTCTGGAAATGCTTATTAAAAACACTGTTTTCGGAAGCATCCCAGGGCGATAGACAGAATGGGCCATTAGGAACTAGAAAGAAGACTGCGACGAAAAAATCCTAAATACGCCATAGCCGTCTTCCTATGCACAGCAGGAGCCTATGATAATACGTGATGGCCGTGAGTTTTAGAGTCCCTTCAAGAGATGGAGTTGCCAAGCATGTCTTAATAAGCAGCTTCCTCGAAGACAGGAAAGTCTACATCCGCGACGGAAATAGACTAGGGATCGCAGTAAAAATCACGAAGGGCAGTCCATAGGGAGCAGTTCTGGGACATACGCTGGCTGGCCCTGATAGATAACCTCATGCGTACTCTAGCAGCATCGGGTATTAGTGCTACGGTCTACGTCAATGATGTGGCGTCCGTGGTTCGAGGTAGTTCAAGAGACGGGGTAGTTAGGAAAGCGACTGAGGCGATCAACATCATCACCGACTGGCTGAAGGAGGCGAAGCTAAATATTGCAGACGAGAAAACGTGTGCCTTAGTCACGAGGGGGCACTTTAATGAAAGACATCCTTCCAGAATTCGAATAGTACAGACCGTCGTGACATTGCTGGAGTCGGTAACTTGTCTTGAAGTCCGCATGGACGAGCATTTCAACCTTGAGCCACACGTTGATGCGCCGCAGGGTTAAGTGAACAGTATCATCAACACACTACAGAGCATGTCGAGGGCAACATGGGGGCTGTACAATTAGCTAACCGCTACGATATATAGTACATGCTATCTAAGCATAGTCATGTATGTCGTCGCAGCCTGGATTCCAACGCTTAAAAGCAACCTCTAGGCATGGCTCCTTAAGGCACAAAGACAGGTCCTGCTACGCAAGGGAGCTATGCATGGAGAGCGAAAGCTGAGGGACAAGGAGGGATAGAGGAAACTATATAAGGAGAGTGGAAACTGCGGGAGAAGGAGGGATAGAGGGAGTTATAGAAGGAGAGTGAATGGTTGAAAGTTATTTGTATTTGTGTTTTGAGTTTGTATAATGGGTATGAATGAGAAAGGCCATAACTACAGCCCTGTCCCGCCATGTGCTCCAGTCTTCCTTCAACCTACTCTCCCAGCTGCCAGTGGAGTATAATCTATGCCAAACAATTTCAAGCTTTTATGCCCCTCTGCTCCCTCTGTATATGAGACTCAATGCTCTCCCTTTTCCTTTCATACCGGCCCCGGGAATACAACTCGTTTAAGGAGGGAGGTGCGCTGTTGAGGAATGGTGGCACATGGTGATGTGTAATATCTTATGAAACGATATTTCAAAGCAATATTTCAGTTCAACACGTCTCTTATTTTGTTTTTAGTATGAGAAACAGGAAACAAACCTATGAGAAGCTATGATGCAGTTATCATAAAAAAACCGTCACGCAGGCACTACGTAAACTAAGCAGATTTCCTCACGTTCTGGAATGGTGCGACGTTGGCCCCGTCACATATTCGTTTTTCTGTAATACACACGGTAGAACACGGCAGCCCCAGGCACATTCAATTGGTCACGACCGTTGCACAATGGTTCCAAATCGACTTCTTCGGGACAGGAATCTACTTGGACGTTTTCTTCTCTCCAAGTACACGATATTCTTCACTTCCAAGAACACTACCGTGAAAAAAAAAATAATCTACCATTGGCCAGGCAAACGTGCTTGAAGAATAAAACAAATGTCATTATATTTAAAACTAAATATTCTTCAGATTGATAATGCGTCGAAAATTTTTTTTATATTTCTCAAAAAGAATATCATTAAATAATGTAGCAATTTTTATTAAATTTTTTTTTCAAATTTATTTTAAAAGAAGTGTGGGTCCTTTTCATAAAATATAATGATATTTTTAGTAATTATTGTTTGTTAGCTTTTTATTGAAAATCCACGACCATCAAAGATAATCAAAACCGTTTTTGCCAAAAAACTTAACCAAGGACCTCTTTCGTTGATAATTTTACCAAACATTTACTGAGCAACCAAAAATTGTCACTGATAGCGCGTACCACGTTGCGGTCATTTCTACAGTGAACGGTTTTCTGGAAAAAAAAAATAATCTCAAAAATTAAAGTTTAATTCCTTTTACAGCATACTTGGAAAACATGTATTTATTGATATGCTTGTTTCGAGTATTTAGATTGTTCTACTGAGGGGTTGTGTTGTATTCATTTTTCATTTATATTCCTTTTTTTTAATTTTCATTCTTTTTATGGACTATCCACCACCCTCCCATTAATGATTCCCCTATTTGCCAAGATCTATAAATAAAAAAAATATTGAACAATGTCTATTGTTTCACAAAAAAAAACTTAACTCAACAAAATAAAAAAACAACTTTTTTCTGTACGTATTTATCCTTAACACTCCTTTAAGATTGGTACCCCCCTCCTTTGGTGCCAAAAGTATTAATCGTATCAATAGTTTAAAAGTGTGACCGTTGATCAACGTTATGTTTCATTTTATTTTGCTCATTGAATGAATTTAGGTGTAAAACAAGAACAAACACACGTAAAAAAAGACTTCAACACTGAAAATTGTTGATACCTTTCAATTTCATAAAATTAATAAGTTTTATTCGTTATTGTGTACTGTAATAATAGCAATTTTCTTTTTTTTTAACTTTTTTAAAAAAAAATTGTTATGATTACCTTGATAGGATTTAACTCACTAGTTCATTAGTAAAAAAAAAAATGATGGGGAAAATTTCCTTGAAATTCTTACGTCAAAATCAGAAACGTATAACTTCAATAATTAAGTAAAACTGCCAAAAAAAAATATTCAGATTCAATAATAAATATCTTCGTTATTAAATTTAACAAGATACATTTTAAATAAAGATCATAGGTAGGTTACAAAGAAATTAAACTTGAAAGGTCGAAAATGGAAATATTTGCTGAGATAAAATGCTTCTCAAATATGTCATACATTATAATGTTATTACTAAGCAATTGGTATACTGAGTTGGTCTACTATAGCGATAATTGATACAACAGCTGTGTCGTGAAGTGCATCTGCCTTCAATAAATGGTCACTTAAGATTATACTAATTTTCACCTATTTCACATTGAAAGTCGCGTATACTAATCAGTTTAACAGTAACATCCATGTATCTACAATGGAATATATGTGACACTTAATTGAAATGCTTCATTTCGGGAAAGAAAATGCAAATGGAAAGAAGAATATGACGAAAACGAAGAAGGAAATTGTTGACGGAATTACGGATTATCTCAATAAAAATAGCTAACAAATATTGCACTTTAAAAACTTACATGTGTTTACTTACTCAACAGACGCACTGAATCTGGCTGTTATTCGACACAGCTTTATCAGTTTATGGACATTTCTCGCTTATATAAATACTAAATAATTAATAACATATTGTCTTCTTGTTAATGTATCTTTGTAAACCTAACGGTACTTTATATACACTCGCAATGTACTAAATAAATTTATATAAAGTACAGGAACGTGGTCTAGGAGCAGTCAGACGTATATACTCGCTAGACTTCCACTAATCCACAAGCGCCGCGAAGCTAGCGCGCCCTAGAAATGAACTCGTGAATTCATTTTCTCCTTTAGCGGGATTCGAACCTACACCTGTTTTACCTTCAGTGTCTTAGGGAAAGGGCTATCGCAAGCCTACGGTGGACTAATATGCCACCATATCAATTAAAATGGATTATTGCCTGCAGTACATACAGGACATATTTCTACTTGTGGTTGGATGGGTGCTTTATGGACACAAAAATGATAGGGGCAGAACTCAGATACAACAGAATTGGGAAAGGCTGACGAATAAAAATGCTGGGTTACTGTTCTGGGGCGACAAAACTGTAATCGTCGTAGTACAGTTTTAAGAGGCACTATAGAACATTAACCTTATTGAGAGCGGGATTGCACATATTTCCTTAAAAAAAAAACAAGCATTGTACATTCTTATTTTTTTTTTAATAGAAAATGGAATTCATTGAGTTACAAAGTTATGCCTTAATAACGGCTACATACTTTTAATCTTATATTCCTTAAAAATACATACTTACTTCTTGAATTACTAAGGCAAATGTAACAACAAACTCATCATGAGCAGAATCTCACCTGAAAATATAAATACATATATTAAATATTGAATAATATATTTAGTGCTGGCAGGATTAAAATTAAAGTAAATTGCATATTTATCTATTAAATGGTTTGATCTCATTGTATGTCATTTCTCCAAGTGAAAGATCTTAGTTTACTTTTCTGGAAATCAAATAAAAAATACGCATCTACAATGTGACAGAAGATAAGAACACTACTGAAGACATCCAGAATTGGCAGATGATCCGAAATCTTTGAATTTGAGCAATTCTGACGGTTTTTTCTTCATTTTTTTTCAGAACCAAATAAATGGTTTAATGGGACCGTTGGGATTTCTCCTGTAGGAACTGTAGGAAGTATATATATATATATATATATATATATATATATATATATATATATATATATACATTTTTCTTTTCAGTTAGCATTATAGACATTTTAGATCGAGCGAGACTAAGGGATTCCATGAAGACGCAAAATAGTCTTATTTCACTGCTGGATCGTCAAGGACGAGCCTCACCTTCGAAAACCTAGCCCATTATTCACCTGATTTTCTTTAAGAGAAATGAACGTAATAACTGTTAAAAGTCAAGTTGCGATTTTGGAAGACTATGTCAAACGTTCACATATCCTATGCAAAACACGACGAAAATAAGGTTCACCAGTTTAGGCATTTGACGGATGGAATAACATCTGGAAAGAGGAGAGGGTTCACACAACGGGATACAATTTAGAATCGTAAAAATCGAATTATATGAATCGAGAAATGCTATATAGGCAACCTCGTTAGTATTGGAATTTTCAGAGTTATTAGTATCTTTAAGACTTCATTCAGTGAGCCCTTCACAGTCCAAAAATATTCAATTTCACTTGATATAGCTAAACATAACATCATTATGTCCAACTTGGATTCAAGCTTCTAAGTCCACGTTATAACAGGTTCATATTAAGAGAAATAGGAGGTAAGGTAGCGTCATCTTGATAGATATTTATTATTATTTATTAACGTCCACGTTTTCAATTCAGGGTAATTTGAACAGGTTATCTACAGGTTACCATCCTTTTCTAGCCAGGGTGAGACTTAGGATGTTATTTAATGAATTTTGTCACAAAATAATTTCCTTTGCCCAGGCGGGAATCGAACTCGCCACTCTAGGTTTACCATGTGAGATTAAGGTCAACGCTTTAACTCACATGGCTAACCTGAGCACCATAGACATTTTTTGGCACCAATCATGATTTTAAGTGAAACGAGGAAACACATTTGACCGTGGAACACAGCCGGGCAAAACAGGCAAATGTGGAATATATCAAATTGAAGACAACATTCTCTATTCGTCCTAGAACTAAGACACTGCAGGTCAAATCCCACCGGTCCCATTAAATCATTTATGTTAAAAAAGAAATAACTGCCTGAATCGCTCAAATTCAAAGATTTCGGATCATCTGGCAATCCTGGATGTTCTCAGTAGTGTTCTTATCTTCTGTCACATTGTCGATGTGTATTTTTTATTTGATTTGCAGAAAAGCAGTGACTTTAAGGAATATTATCCCACGAAGTGTTTTATAAATAACTTTGAAGTGAAACGTAAATTTTTTTTTGGTATATTAAATAAAGGATTATTACCGCCAGTATAAATCATAGTTTTGTCATACCTGTCGGTGAAGAAAAAAGTCAAAAGCCCTACAACGTTTGGCGGGCTTCAAAATGGTGTCATCGCGTAAACAGTGGTTGCTTGCTGTACTCGATCATCAGCCAGTGACGATGATCTTCACCAATAGATACAGTATTTATTTTTTTAAACTTTAGCAATATTGGATTAAGTAAAAATCGTTATTTTTATTTTTAAGAGGAAACCGCAAACACAAAGACTCCCTAAACAAATATAAGAATCCGGTATTACCAGATAAAGATAGGGACTTATCCGCCGTTATGGGCTAATATTCGGGTGTTTGGTATAAAATATTGGTATTATAGAAGAAGGTGGAGATTGTAACAGCAGGTGCGCTCTACGATCAGGGTTCTCCTGTATGGTGGAATATAAAAGAGAAACCCAGTGCAATATCGTGACCCACATAACAATATCTTTATTTTATAATCAATATAAGAAAATCATAAACAAACCTCTGTAGTTGTGTATCTGTTTAAATGAAGCGTCAAGTATATTTATATGTCTCACATTTTTACTATCAGCTCCTGAATTCTTATGGAGATACACGATGCCTGAGATTTATTAGTGTACTAGAACTGTGGACTTTTTTTTTAGCCATAATTGACAAATAATAAAAATATCAAAAGTGCAAATCTGTCATTAAAGAATCGTTATATGTTGATACTATGTGTGATGTGTAATACAGTTTGCAAGCATGTACAATAAATTAGAAGAAGGTAAAACTTAATTCAGTAATAAAAGTTCGGGTGTCCAGAAACATTGGGTTACTGAAGACACAGCTAAATCATAGACGTGGATGATATTTACTTATAAAAAATAATTGCAACAGTTTTTTTATTAGTAATTATAAATTCAGAAAATAATATGATAAAATAATGAGTCATCTAAAATAATATAAGATATACAAATAATAATCATAATAAAAAATATAAAATAAAAAAAAAGTCCGTCACGCAGGGGCTGCGTAAACTAAGCAGATTTCCCAAGTGAAGTTATACAATAGAGAAATCTCCATGCAAGAGCCGAACAGTTGCGGCAAAGGGCCAAACTAGCTTTTGGCGGGAAACAGTCATCCGTTATCGGCCCCAATTTAATAAAAATGCAAATATCTCGGTTAATGTTCAACATAGAGAATAAATGTATAGAACAATATTTATAGTAAATTTAATTTGCAATAAGATTAGTTCTATAAAATTTTTTGATCCGACGTATGGTAACGGATATATTTCGAATTTTCGAAATTCCCCCTTTTAACCCCCCTCCCACTGGTCCGATTTCAGTCATTAACGAACTTGATCTGTCTTTTTGCATAAAACGTTTAAATATCGAGTTTGGTAACGACCAAACCAAAATCGCGACCGCTAGAGCGTTAACAGACAAATATATATATACTAGCTCAGATACCCGGCTTCGCCCGGGAATTGATTTGAGGGTGAATGGTGATGGTATTTATTTTTGGCAAGGCTTTACTTTGCACAATATTTTGACATTTACCCGTCCCAGTGTTTAGGGTTAATACCCGTCATTTCTGTGGATTTGTTAATAATAAAATTAGTTTTTTTTATGTAAGGCTTCACTGTCCTCCATATTGTCATATTTTCCGTTTCCTGTGCATTATGCATAGATTTGAATTATTAAGGGCAAAATATTAATATACATTTGAATTAATTTTTTCAGGTGAGGGACCTGGTAGTCCATATTGAAAAGAATTGTTGAGCAAATTTCTCTAAATAACAAAATAAACAACTTTTGTTATGTTCATATTTGCCGAAAAAACCAATAGGAAACGAAATATCGCTATGTTTAATTTCTGGCTTCCCTTATAACCCCACTCCTGCCCGTCCCTAGAAATGTTGGTATGGCTTGTTATATTGAAAGCGTTAGTGCTAATATATATACCGAGTTTTATTTATTTCGGTTGGGTCTTTCGTCCCTTAAGGGAAATCAGCTACTGAGGTTGTACTCATGACGGAATTTTCGAAATTTTTCTTCAAATGTCCATCGATCCTACCTAGTAGATGACGAAAATGAGGTCCGTTCTTTTTATGTAAAAAGAAAGATCAAGTTCATTAAGGGCTGAAATCGGACTAGTGGGAGGGAGAGTTTAGGGGGGGGGGAGAATTTTTGAAAATTCAAAATATCTCCGTTACTATATAGCGAATTGAAAAATTGTATAGAACCAATCTTATTGAAAATTAAATTTACTGTAAATATTGTTAAGTACACTTATTCTCTATCTTGAATATTAACCGAGATATTTGCATTTTTATTAAGTGTGTGCCGATAACGGACGAGATGAGATCGACTATCTCCGGTTCTAGTCGTGACTTTCCGCCGAAATCTAGTTCGGTCGTTTTCGTAACTGTTCGGCTCTCGTGAATGCTTTTATTGTAAATCTTCAAGTTGGAAATCTGCTTAGTTTACGCAGCCCCTGCGTGATGGACTTCTAGTTTCTACGTTGGAAAGCAGTTTGAATTGGTGCAACATTTTCTTCAGGAACACAAGGGCGGCACAAGGACTCTTTCGTTTACATACCATCCTGTATGAACAAAATGTCTACAACTGTGTAGAGGATCAATTTGGTTGGCACCTAAGCCTGAAACGTCATTCAATCACTGAATTGCACTTTGCAAACTCGAGAACACAAAATGTTTTCTGCTGAGGAAAAGCCGGAGAATGTACAATGTCGGTTAACAAACAAATCAGAAGACGACAGACATCCAGTGGCTATAATATAAACTGGATACGTATTTCTTTCTTCAACAGCCAAGCCGAGCCACTGCGATCGATAGTTTGGATAAAATAATAATTGGTAATACACATATTCTTCTTGAAACACCCTTATATTATCAAAATAACAACGAAAACTAAAAATAATTGTCGACCATAAATGTGGTTATTTATTATTGCAAGTGAGTCTATTATAATAAACTCAGCGAAGAGAGGCAAACAGCTGTTGGCCAAATAAATTTAATAGTTACACTGATATTTTTTATTTATTAACGTCCACTTTTTGCAACTCAGGCTAATTGTGACGGGTTATCTACAGGTTACCACCCTTTTCTAGCCAGGGTCGGATTTTACGATGTTATTTAATGAATTTCGTCACTAAATAATTGCCTTTGCCCAGGCGAGAATCGAACTCGCCACTGTAGGTTTGCAATGTGAGATAAAGGTCAACGCTTTAACTCGCATGGCTAACCTGAGCCCCACTGATATTTTAACTGTAATTATATTTCCTATTACACTAACACACAAATTTTATATTTCCCCAATAGTTCAGGTTACAACAACCATTTCAGGTTTCCAAGTTAGTATGTTTGTTGTTATTTTATGAAATAGAATAAAAATTAATGTTACTCAGGATGTGTGTTCCTGGGTGACTAACATAGACCACATATATTTTTATTTTACAATATGAAGTGGAAGTTGGACTATAAATTAAATAGTCCATTCGCTACGGTTTCATTAACTAGGCAGATTTTCTACCTGCTACATTGATATACCAATGGTCTCATCTCACCATCTCTACTCTATTTCACATGCATAAACATGACTAGGCATTGAAATTTAAGGATGAGATCTTTAGTGACTCAAAAAAAAAAAAAAAATTAAATACCTAGCTATATCTGACATAGAGACAACAGTCTAACAGCTTTTTTATTTTAGCAGATTTACCTTAAGGGAAATCAGCTATTGAGGTTGTACTCATGACGCGATTTTCAAAAATGTTCTTCGAATGTCCATAGATCCTACCCAGGAGATGCTCAAGCGGTCGCAATTTTTGCTTGATCGTAACCAAACTCGATATTTAAACGTTTTATGTAAAATAAAGGTCAAGTTCTTTAATGTCTGAAATCGGACCAATTAGAGGGGGAGAGTTTAGAAGGGGGATTTTTGAAATATCTCCGTTACTATACGACGGATCGAAAAATTGTATAGAACCAATCTCATTGAAAATTAAATTTACTGTAAATATTGTTAAGTACATTTATTCTCTATCTTGAATATTAATCGAGATATTTGCATTTTATTGAGCGTAACGGACATGTTGAGATCGGCTAACTTGGGTTATAGCCGTGAGTTTCCAACTAGCTAGTTCGGCCGTTTCAGTAACTGTTCGGCTCTCGTGAAATTTCTCTATTCTAAAACTTCACTTGGGAAATCTGCTTAGTCTACGCAGCTCCTGCGTCACGGACTTTTTTTTCAGAAATGCAAAAGCTGCATCATCTATCTAAGCGCCACATTTTTTGATGAGACATTGTGTTTGTATCTACTTTTTCAATAGTTGTATTAAGAGCAATAAATTCAATTTGTAAGGTTGCTTAAAGCACAAATTAGTATATATTGATTTTTGGGCTATTGTTGTGATAACCTGCGTGTCATCGGTTAAATTTCATATTTTTCTATCCTTATTCGTTTTAAATAAATTATACTCATTTGTGTAATTATACCATTTGAGATAAATATCGTTCAAAGAAAACAGTTAGTTATATTTCGCGTGTCAACACCATTTTCTCGTGACAGATATACTTTGAGCAACATGATAGCTCTTATTTTTCATGACAAGCAAAACTAGGCTTTATGAGCAGAAAGGAGTATTTAGTCATTTATAAGGAATTACGTAACATGAATTATTAAATTTGAAAAGAAATGTAATCTTTATTAGCCTAAGTTCGATTAAATTTTTTTATCATAAATTTAGTACGTTCATCAAATTTACTTACAATCAACAGTCCCAATCCAAGGAATACGATTTCTTAGCATATTAAACAAACATATTAGCTCTGAGTTATTATTAGCTCTTCTGCTTGGGGCTCCACATATTTTTCCAGCAATAGCAGATAAATATCCATTTTTGAGGTGCTGGATGGTGAAGGAATTATTATCTCAGGTAAGAAAATAAAGGCCTCGTTCCTTCACAATAGTTTAATCTATGCGACAGACCGCTTTCAGAGCATACGCTCCATCATCGATGCCCTGGTGGCAAACATTTACCATTAAACGTCTTGTAAGACGTCATTAAATTAAAAAACAATAAATGTATGTACATATTGAAGGTCAGGAGTTAGACCATAAAACTTAAGAATACAAATTAGTGACACAGTGACTATATATGAAGAGTAAGCTTTTAATTTTAATCTGTAAAAATATTTTTCTTCATATATATTTACTGGACAACTAATTTGTAATATTAATTTTTATGTTCTAACTCTTGACCTTCAATATGTAAATATATTTATTATTTTTTAATTTAATGTCGTCTTATACGACGGTTAATGGTAAATGTATGTGTAGTGAATGATTCAAATCAATAAATAATTTTATAAATTATTTTTACGGTGCCCGAGATAAAGCAATTTTGTTGATCTTTATCTTGTAAATCTAATCTAGGATATTTATTACACACACACACACACACACACACATATATATATATATATATATATATATATATATATATATATATATATACTAGCAAAGGTACCCGCCTTCGCTCGGGATATCATTTGAGGCAGAAAGATTCTATTTTGTTTTTGGTAATGCTTCTCCTTGTACAACTACACTTCTCGTCTAAGCTCATTTTTCCCCGTAAGGGCCAGTTGGGTGACTTATGGAAAAAAAAAAAAATAGAACTGAAGAATAAATGAAAATAAATCTCTAATCATTCCCTCCCTACTGTTTGACACACCCTGAATAATTCATATCATATCATGGATAGCATTTATTATATTTAAATGTCATCTATAAAGTACTTATTTTGTATATACAATCTAGGGAATGTACCCGGCGATGCACGGGAAATCATCGTTGACTGACTAATGATAGTATTTTTATATTTGTTATAGAAAATCGTTGAAAAACCAATGGGGATCGGAATATCGCTATTTTTAATTTCAGGCCTCCCCATCAACCCCCACTCCTGCCCGTCCCTAGAAATGTTGGTATGGCTTATTATAATGAAAACATTAGTGCTAATATACATACCTAGTTTTATTTAGTTCGTTTGAGTCTTTTGTGCCAAATAAAATTATTGCCCCCGCTATAATTTTTAGTGTATAAAGCCTTTATACTTCGGTATACGAAAAAAGTGTATATAACAAAAGTTACTCTAAATAACATAATAAACAACTTTTTTTATGTTCATATTTGCCGAAAAAACCAATAGGAAACGAAATATTGCTATTTTTAATTTCAGGCCTCCCTTATAACCCCCACTCCTGTTCGTCTCAGAGAATATTAATATAGCCTAAAGTCTAAGTTAGGGCTAGTAGTAATATACATACCAAGTTTCATAAAATTCGGTTTAGCCGTTTATGCGTGAAAAGGTAACAAACAAACAAACACGAAAGAAACAAAATACAGTTATGGTGTCTATGACATGTGAAACGAAAAGTTATCGTGAAATTTCGCGGAAACAATCAATGTACAGACAGAGGTTACAATTATATATATATACTTACGATTAGTAAATTATGCCTTTGCAACAAATAGTGTTATAGAACCTTCCTTGTTAAAGGTACGATATTGTTGACAAATTACCACTTGGTTTAAGGCTGATTTGTTATATGGGTTTTTTTTTAGTCATCTGTGGAAATTTGTGGTTATACTGACTGTGGAATAATTTTAAATTTTAATTAGTACTCTTAGTTTCTAAAAAAAAATTATGGATTACTTTATGGATTAGAGACAAAAACTACAAATATAACCTGCATGTTTTAGTGTTGTTAATGCCCAGGAGGGCAAAACGTTTGCCAGGTGAAAATAATAAAATGGCTTTGTAAAATTTTAAAATGATTTTTTTGCCGTAAATAATTTATTACTATTATAGAAATAGTAAGCACTTGAAAACGTCCATCACGCAGGGGCTGCGTAAACTAAGCAGGTTTCCCAAGCGAAGGTTTACAATAGATTAATCTGCATACTGCTAACACCACCTTGAATATTAATGAGTACATACAAACGGTAATGAGAAGTCGTTCAGTCAGTTTGCAAGTTAGTAATCTCTACATCGAAAAGCGCCTAAGTTGTAAACAAACACGTCAGCCAACCTCCCAGAGCTGAATAGATAGATAGAAATATTCTGGACCGGAAAGAATAACAATTAATGAAATATATCTGCATATAACATCTTAATTTTATTGAAACCTTATTTTCTGTAGCTAGTGCTGTAATCTCTAATGAATCAGAATAATTTTTATCTTAATCACTCAACAGATCATCAGAAAGTATTTGCATATATCTCACCGAGTAAATGTTCAAAGAAAATAATATTTGGCATTTAACCATGTAATGAAGTGGTTCATGACATAACATTTTATTGTTAATATGACATTCATAGAAGTGGAGGTTTACTGATGGCAAAAAGAATCTCCGTCAATATTTAAGATAGGAAATAAATTTATATAAAAATATTTACATTAAATTTCATTATAAACAATATTAGTACTTTACCATTTTCCGATCCGACGCATAATAACGGAGATTTTCGAATTTTCGAAATTCCTCCCCCTAAAACCCCCCTTTACACTTGTTCGATTTCAGCCAATATCGAAGGACATCTTTCTTTTTACATAAAACGGTGAAATGTCAAGTTTGGTAACGAGCAAACTAAAATTGCGACAGCTAGAGTGTTAACAGACATATATATAATTTTGAACGGACCTCATTTTCGTCATCTTCTGGGTAGGATTGATGAACATTTGAAGACATTATTTCGGAAAATCGCGTAATGAGAGAGAATCTTAAGGGAAATCTGTTGAAACTGCCATAGGCAAACACTATTGACCGCCGCCGTATTACTATGACGGGTGTTCTACTCTGTCAATTATCACCCACGCCCGGGCCTACGAGAGGAATCACACGCTTGATGCCGTCATTAGATTCTGATTTTGACGTAAGAGAGAGATTTCATTAGGCCTGACGTCAGATTATCAGCGCTACAGCCGCATTTGGGAAATACGATAACCAGTGTCGAGATGAGATTTACAATCGATTCCTATTACGACATCAGGTATAAACGTTTATTCCCAATGACTGTAACATTAGTCAACCGCTCATAATGAAATGTGGCTTAGAACATGCAAAATGCATGTACGAAAAAAATCGTTGCAGGAAATTTGCAGCAAAAAACTTTCTTCAATGAAAAAAATAATCTCCGGAGTTAGTGTTGTAAATTTATAAATAAAATTCTCTCCTTTTCACAAGAATGAAATATGAAAATTTCAAAAATAATTTTGTTATACGTCCAATTCTTCCTCTGTAACTAACTGCAGACTAAGTTCTTTGATGTTGAACGTTTTTAAAGCGTATTAAGGAAAATTCGATTTATTTATTAAGGTTTTGACCTTAAGATTATGAACTTCCCATTGTACTAACTTTTCTTCCTTCACTATATTCAATTTATAGTACGATATAATAAAAATATTATTTAATAGACTCAGCCAAGAATTTTATGGAGTACATTCTCGAGTTTATTACACAAGTATGGAATTATCACAAACTTCTTTGACAAATAAAACATTGACCAAATAGAGCACACATGAATAACACTTACCAAGGAGATATGATTTAGATCTTTTTAATTGAAATTATCCTGTACGTTATCCAACTATAAGGACCTTATTAGTATTTTGTTATCAATTGTAAAGAGGATGGAAGATGGCAGTGGTGCAAATTATAACAAAATGTATTACAATTCTAGAAAGGCCAGTTATAAAACAAGGATCGCTCACTAGTTTTAGCAGATCTCCCTTAAAGAATATCAGTCATTGAAGTTGTCCACATGACGCGATATTAAAAATAATATATCCTCAAACATATATCGAACTTTCAAAGCTGCAAGACAATTCAACTACATAAAACATATAGTCTTAACAGAATGACATTTCTTGAAATATCTTCAGCCAAACGTTAGGATTTTTGGGAATTTTGACTGCCTGCTACTCCAATGGAGAGTTGAGTGTTGAAATCTCCAGGAAGTAATTGCATTAACCCAATTAAGGCTTTCCATATTCCAAGCATTATTTGCAGATTCCTCCTGAGATGTCAGCTATTGAGGTTGTACTCATGGTGCAATTTTCAAAAAAATAATGCAAATGCACATTGATTACCTAAGACACGATGAAAATGAGTGTCGGTCGTAATTTTTTGTAAAGTATTTTTATGAACTATTCCAATTACTAACTTTTATATGAAACTTATCTTCGTCGAATCTAAAATGACGGAAGGTCAATAAATGAAAACACGTGAAATATGTTCCACTGATTTATTTTTGCTCTTCATGTTTGGCATTCTTAATGATGCGTCTTCAGGAGAAATACACTTATTGTGAATGAATGAAGTCCGCGAAAAGTGAAGCAAGCGTGCGCCAGTCGATAATTTCACCCGCCGTCCACTCATCCTTGCTCTGGACTGGGGACCTCGCTGCCAGCGAATCCAGCGGGGACCGACAGGAAAGGGCAAGAAGACAGACCAGAACAAGATGGAAGCCTAGTGCGGAACGTAAAGGATAGCTTCTCATCGCAGGTAACCCCCCCCCAAAAAAAATGTGCGAGTAGGCGCAAAAAGGCCCGTCGGGCGATCTAGCTGAGAAGCGAGGAAGAACTATGAATAGGAGAAGAGCTATGTATGAAGATTTGAATCACGTAAGTACTTACATTCAAAATCGCAACTTCAAATCCCATATGTGCATAAACAGTTCCCCTTTTTTTTCTTTTTTTGGGTTTCCCCATGCCAGCGGTCTCCATTTATTAAGATATATCAAATTTTGAATAGCTAAATTGGGCCAGGTAACTTAGCCTAGCTCACCGAGCACAGCTAAGCATAAAAGTCCAATATTTAGGGGATTTAGTTTAAGTCCAAAAATTCCTAGGGACACCCGCAGCTGCGACTCCTTTGCCTCTATTCAGAGAAGTGGCAGCAAGAGCCTAATTAACTCGCCTACATATCTAAAGCCTAAATACTAACCTAAACTCACATAAACAATACATATATACATATAATTTACAAATAAATACATTTTTACTTCGTTTTCAACACCTCTTGGGCAAAGGTCCTGAAGGCTGAAAATATATCTGCGTCGTTTACCAACATATGGTAACTCTCAGAAGGCCAATTCACATATGAGGCGTTTCCCCGACATATAAGGCGTAGCCGACCTTCATCAGATGCAGAGGAGACCCATCAATAAATTAATCACCATCATCTTCCTCAATTATCACTACAACTAACACACTAACCATAATTGTCCCCGAAATAGGCTTACCCCATAACCATTGTACAGTACCATAATTTATAACGGCAATTTTCTCATAATTACATCTAATCTATCAAACCTATACTGCCCACTCTCTCTCAAATTCACAAATTGGGCGAAGGGGCCTCTCCCTATGCTCATTTTTATGGGAAGCCTCATCGACCCCGAAACACTTATAAAAAATAAAAGATCGACCTTGCCTCCAAGGCGGTCTCTTGAAGACTGACAAAAATGGAGATGTACCACACCAATCGATTTGGAATCGGAATTTTGAATTCAAGTTTTAAAAAGTCGATTGTAGAAGTTATTATTTTTAGTTTTAGCAGATTTCCTTTAAGGGAAATCAGCTATTGAGGTCGTACTCATGACGCGATTTTCAACAAATTTCTTCAAACGTCCATCGATCCTACCCAGAAGATGACGTAAATGAGGTCCGTTCAAAATTATATAAATATATATATTTATCTGTTAACGCTCTAGCGGTCGCAATTTTTGTTTGATCTTTACCAAACTCGGTATTTAAACGTATTATGCTAAAAGACAGATCAAGTTCGTTAACGGACCTGCTGAAATCGGACCAGTGGGAGGGGGGGTTTAGAGGGGGGACTTTCGAAAATTCAAAATATCTCCGTTTCCTTACGGCGGATCAAAAATTGTATAGAACCAATCTGATTGTAAATTAAATTTACTATTAATATTGTTCTATACATTTATTCTCTATCTTGAATGTTAACCAAGATATTCGCATTTGTATTAATTGTATCGGACGAAATGATATCGGCCAACTTCGGGTCTAGTCGTGAGTTCCCGTCAAAAGCTAGTTCGGCCGTTTCCATAACTGTTGAACTCTCGTGAAATTTCTCTATTGTAAAACTTCATGTGGGAAATCTGCTTAGTTTACGCAGCCCCTGCTTAACGGACTATTTTTTCAGAAATGCAAAAGCTATCTATCTAAGCGCCACATTTTTTGATGAGACATTGTGTTTGTATCTAATTTTTCAATAGTGGTTAGTTGTATTAAGAGCAATAAATTCAATTTGTAAGGTTGCTTAAAGCACAAATTAGTATATATTGATCTTTGGGCTATTATTGTGATAACCTGCGTGTCATCGGTTAAATTTCATATTTTTCTATCCTTATTCGTTTTAAATAAATTATACTCATTTGTGTAATTATACCATTTGAGATAAATATCGTTCAAAGAAAACAGTTAGTTATATTTCGCGTGTCAACACCATTTTCTCGTGACAGATATACTTTGAGCAACATGATAGCTCTTATTTTTCATGACAAGCAAAACTAGGCTTCATGAGCAGAAATAAAGGCGTATTTAGTCATTTATAAGGAATTACGTAACATGAATTATTAAATTTGAAAATAAATGTAATCTTTATTAGCCTAAGTTCGATTAAATTTTTTTATCATAAATTTACTACGTTCATCACGTATCACGAGTGGCGAGTTCGATTCCCGCCAGGGCAATATGAATTTATTTAGTCACGAACTCCTTCGTCCCACCTTGGCTAGGAAAGGGTGGTATCCAGTCCCAAATAGCTATAGTTACGAATAGTGGTCGTTAATAAATAATAATAATAAAAACATCATTGGTCTGTAACGCCACCACAATTTGGCGGGGAACATGGATTTCAAGTAGACTTCTTGACACTCCAAGATACCCATGTGATTGGTCTCGCATTCATATGCACTTGAGGTAACTTAATTTAATATAGCACAACTTTGTATGACAATTCATCAATTATTACAATATTACCATAAAAAAGTAAGTAAAAAAATAATATTTTAATAACAATGAAAGGTGCTGGAGGGATAAGAAGAAGAAAAAAGACCAAAATATTCCAGCCCTGTATAAGATAAGGAAAATAAGGATGGAAATATGATAATACCCTTTAGAGGCGGACTGGCAAGATAAGGATTGTTCGATCATGCTCCATCATAATATCAAGGAAGCATCATATCCATAAACATTCCTCCCTATAGCACTAGATTTAATCATTTATTTTAGGGTGCCAGTTCCTTCCTCGATATCGTGTTTAAAATGCAAAATTTTATTATGTAATAAATATAAAAGCTTTTGAATATTGGCTGTTTTCTTCAAGTATATTGGTTATCAATGAGTCTACATAATTCCAACGTTAATAGCTGAGTAAACATAATGATCGTCAAACTCATTCTTTTATAAATATAGGATTCTTTCTGAGTCAGCTGTCTCGTTCAGGCTTTTATTCTTGTCGATTATCCACCGCAATCGAGCTGACGTCTGCGAGCACATGGTTTTTCTTTTCAATAGTTCCTTGAACGAAGTAAAGAAAGTATTTTAAGCACAACAATTTTGGTTTTCATATTTCAAAAGAGAAAATTTAAATATTTAGAATAAGGTAAAATATCGAGTCTGGTAATGTTCATACTGATGGACTGCTAGAGCAGCAACAGACAAGTATATATATATATATATATATATATATATATATATATATATATATATGTACGGGTATATACCATGGAATGGTATATTATCTTTTGTTGATTTTACTATAATATGACTATTGTTATTATATTATATAATAACTGTCATTATACTATATTACAAAAATTTTCATATTGCATTAAAACTATTATGTTGTTTTACAACTATTATTATATAATATTTGCGATTTCGATTCTCGCCTGGGCAGGGGAATTTATTTAGTGACAAAATTCATTAAATAAAACCCTAAGTCCCACCCAGGTTAGAAAAGGGTGGTAACCTGTAGATAACCCGTCCTAATTAGCCTAAGTTGCAAAACGTGGATGTTAATAAATAATTTAATTTTATATAATATTACAATTACAATCACAATGTAATAAAGCTAATATCATATTATTACTATAATTTTAACATTACATGAGTATTATATAATTTATGGTGTTCTAGAGTATTATGCATGTATAAATATGTTTATAAGTATGATCTATATGTAGATATTGTATTGTATTGAGGTGTGTTTATGGTATTATGTTACAATATATGGTGCTCAGATTGTCTATGTCAAAGAAATGATTATATATATATATATATATATATATATATATATATATATATATACATTGTTGTGGCTACCAGGACATCAGAATATTGGACGAAGCACTGAAGTTGACATGGTCGCAAAATTAACGACAAAAAACACCAATACTGACATTAAAAAAATAACTTCGGACGACCTACAAAACTACATTAAATCTATCATACTCCAAGAATGGCAACAGGACTGGTTACTAACAGACAACAAACTGAGACAAATTAAAACTACAGTTAAAACATGGAGTGACAAATTTGAAGTATTTACACGGAGAGACGAAGTAGTCCTTACGAGACTACGTATAGGTCATTCTTTCCTTACTCATGGTTACCTATTTCAAAAGAAAAGAATGCCTAACTGCAATGTGTGGAATGCTCCGCTTGCAATAAAACACATACTAACAGGCTGCAAAAGACGTGACCATCTAAAGATCCCTCATGACTTACACGACTTACTTACTGAAGGTAGCCCACACATACCCATAATACTCCAACATTTACATGACATCAACATATAATCACAAATTTAGAATTGTTACATTTTAAAATCCTTTTTAATCCTTCTTAAATTAAATATTTTAAATTCCAGCTAAACCGTTTTACTGTGTGCTTATGTGTGTGTATGTGCGTGAGTGTGTGTGTGTGTGTGTGTGTGTGTGTGTGCGTGCGTGCGTGTAAGTGTGTGTGCCTGCACGCGTATGTGTGCGTGTGCATGCGAGCGTGAGTGATAAAGAAAGTGAGAGCATATGATTGTAAATATTTTAAGTGTTAGAAATCTTCATTTTATTGTACATACTAATTTATATTTATTTGATTTTAGTTTAGTTTTTATCCATTGAAATTATATAATTGTTTACGTAATTTTATTAGTCTTTAGAGTCTTTGTTTTTGAACTTAATGTTTTGTTTTTGTTTATTTATTTCATTTGTTATTTTGTGTTTATTGTTGTTTTTCGTTGTTTTTCGTTGTTTTGTTATTTGATTGCGTTCTATTATTTAGTTGAGTTTTATTTAGTTGTGTTTTGTTATATTGTTGCGTTCTGTTATTTAGTCGAGTTTTGTTATTAGTTTGCGTTCTTATTTTGTATTATTTAATTTTTTCTTGTTTCTATTTTCATTTTGCATTTTGTTTATATAAATTGTTTTTGTTGTTTTTATGAGCAATATCGCCTCGCTGCGAACGCACCAAAATAAAATAAATAAATAAATAAATATATATATCATTTCTTTCAACAGTCTTTTAGATTTCTTGGGTTCTGTGTCTAATATCTGTGTTTCGCTGTATGTAAATTGGTGGTCATTGTTAATACTGTATTGGACTAATGTACCTATGTATACCATGTCGCAAGTTTTGCAGGGTATTTTAAAAATAACGATTTTTTATTTTTGTTGAGTTGAGTTTAGAATATATTTCTCTGTACCTATGCAGTTTTGTTTTGTTTTTGTAGCTGATTTTTATGCCATTGTTGCCCAGTACGTTTGCTAATCTTTAAGATAGGCCTTTGGCATAAGTGATTGAATGGAATTTGTGTTGGTTAGTACATTGATGTTGGTTGTTACTGGTAGAGTTTTGTGTGCTAGTATGTGTTTGGTTGTCTGTTTTGTTTGGCTACTGTATGGTGCGATTTATTAGTTTATTGGAGAAGTTGTTGTTTTTAGTACTTCATTTACTAATTTTAATGTACTGTGTTCTGGTAAATACAAATAACATAAATACTACTCTGTTACAATGTATTTAAATAACAATGTGCAATATATTTATATATATATATATATATATATATATATATACAAACACACACACACACACACACACACACACACACACACACACACACACACACACACACACACACACACACACACACACACACACACACACACACACACATATATATATATATATATATATATATATAATAGAACTTTTTTACAACACTGAAGATGAGAAAATATAAATTTCGATTATATATTATACATAATATTATAAAATATATATAAATATGGGCATGGACTAAAACTTATTTTATCAACATTGACTGAAAACCTCAAAAACCACATTATCAATATATATATATAACTGCTCAAAAGTGAATAGGGATATTGGCTGTTTTGTGGTATGTATGGGGCCTAGCATATTTTTTTTTTATTATAAATACCATTAATATTTATTAGAAATTATTGTCTTTTTCCCCCACAAAAAATAAATTTAATTAAGATCGATTTAATTAAAATTAATAGGATAAGAATAAATAACTAATATCCCTATTTATTTTTGATTGCAGGATATATACTCACATAATTTTGAACGGACCTCATTTTTGTTATATCGATTTGAGAAAAATTTCTGAAAATCACATTATGAGTACAGTGCCTCATAATCGCCTCAAAAGCTGATTTCATTTTCATTATACTTGTTTACTAAATTTACCTTAAAAGGCAATAATAACAATTTTTAATATTGAACGAAAAACAATAAAGAATGGTAAAATTAAGTAATACAGCATTAAGATGATCAGAAAAGAATTAGATACTATTTGACAAACTTAGATGAAATTTGGTTTGCCATTGAACATATGCTGCGTACATCTCATTTCATAGAGCACTTTTTCAGTGAACATACTCTGCATATACGTCACTTCATAGTCCCCCTTTATCTTTCTATATATACTCCGTATATTCCATCTATTAGAGCACTTTGTCAGTGATATCGTATATCTGATCTCAAAGAGCATTTCGCCATTAAACAGTTGCTGGTTACATCTCATACCATAGAGCACTTTGTCAGTGTACATATTCTGTATATACCTTAGTTCATTGACCACTTTGTCAGTGAACACACTCTGCATGTACCTCACTTCATAGACCACTTCGTCATTGAATATATACTAGTATATTCCATCTCGTAGTGCATTTCGGCATTGAACATTTGCTGTTTACATCTCATCTCAAAGAACATTTCATTAATGAATATATGCTGCGCATATTTCATCTCAAGAGCACATCGTTGGTGAAGGTATGCAGCGTATATCTCATCTCAAGAGCACTTTGTTGGTGAACATATACTGCGTATATCTCATCTCAAGAGTACTTCGTTGGTGAACATATACTGCGTATATCTCATCTCAAGAGCACTTCTTTGGTGAACATGTACTGCGTATATCTCATCGTCAAAAGAATTTCGTTGGTGAACATATGCTGAGTATATTTCAACTCAAGAGCACTTCGTTGGTGAAGATATGCAGCGTATATCTCATCTCAAGAGCACTTCGTTGGTAAACATATACTGAGTATATTCCATCTCAAGGGTACTTCGTTGGTGAACATATACTGCGTACATCTCATCTCAAGAGCAGCTCGTTGGTGAACATGTACTGCGTATATCTCATCGTCAAAAGCACTTCGTTAGTGAACATGTACTGCGTATATCTCATCGTCAAAAGCACTTTGTTGGTGAACATATACTGCGTATTTCTCATCTCAAGAGCACTTCGTTGGTGAACATGTACTTTCGCATATCTCATCGTCAAAAGCACTTCGTTGGTGAACATGTACTTTCGCATATCTCATCGTCAAAAGCACTTCGTTGGTGAACATATACTGCGTATATCTCTTCTCAAGAGTAGCTCGTTGGTGAACATATACTGCGTATATCTCATCTCAAGAGCACTTCGTTGGTGAACATATACTGCGTACATCTCATCTCAAGAGAACTTCGTTGGTGAACATGTACTGCGTATATCTCATCGTCAAAAGCACTTTGATCACTGAAAATGTAAAGCCAAGCTCTAAAAGTGTGGGATAAAGATTTCTTTTTATCGATTTCTTCTTCTTTTTTTTGCTCTAATTTACGTTACGTGCCTGGATATTGTGTATTGGAAGGTCCGACAGTTGCGTGTTCGGTTACTTTAATTATTCTTTTTTTCAATAAACTTTTTATTTCACCTTATCGATTGTTTCGCCTGAGCGATCAGACCGTTTTCAATTACAATTTATTTTAAATACAGGGCTAAGTGCGACCACTCCTGTAGCATTCAATTTGTAACCTATCTTGTCAGCGACTTTAATTAAATATTTAATACATTGCTTTTGATATAATTAACATTTTAATTAACTCTACATGTACAGGAGTGTTCACAAAGACTAAGAGATCGCTGTCATATTTACTCATAGACAAAACTGACTTTTGTTCAGAGTGTTTACTGTGTCCTTTCAAAAAAAAAAAGACCGTCACGCAGGGGCTGCGTAACCTAAGCAGATTTCCCATGTGAAGTTTTACAATAGAGAAATCTGCATACTGGTAACACAATACCACCGTGATTAAATACAAACGGTAATGAGAAATCTTTTAGTTAATTAAAATAAATTCCCAATTGAAACGGCTTCTGAATTGTAAGAATAATTTATATTTTAATAACTCAAATTTTAGTAGTCCAAGAACTAAAGAAGGGGGGGGGGCGGATGAACAGAACGTATTTGCATAAATCACACAAAGTAACGAAGGTAAGGTAAGGTTAGAAACGACAGGTACGGTTAGAAGAAGCTTCCACCAGACCCATGACGGAAATGGCCGACCTAATCCGAACTATACCCGACTACAGACTTCATAAAAATGCAAATATCTCGGTTAATATTCAAGGTAGAGAATAAATGTATATAACAATATTTATAGTAAATTTAATTTGCTATAAGATTGGTTTATGCAATTTTTTGATCCGATGCATAATAATGGAGATATTTGGAATTTTCGAAAATCCCCCCCCTCTAACCCCCCCCCCCTCCCTCTGGTCCGATTTCAGCCATTAACGAACTAGATCTGTCGTTTTACATAAAACGGTTAAATATCGAGTTTCGTAACGATCAAACAAAAATTGCGACCGCTAGAGCGTTAACAACCATATATATATATATAATTTTGAACGGACCTCATGTTCGTCATCTTCTGGGTAGGATCGATGCTTGTGTAAGACGTTAGAAACTTTTAAATAAGTTCTTATTTATTTATTATACATTATTGCTACTTATAGCTTTATTTGTTTTTATAAAATATTTTTTTTTTTAATTTAATATTATGTTTTTGTTTCGTTTTTGGGGGGTTTTATTCGTGTTTTCGTTTTTCTTTATTGAAGACTTTTCTTTTAAAATTTCTCTGTTTTAACTTTTTTTTTTATTTTATTAGATCTTATTACTTTTAACATTTTCTATACCACTAGTTATATCGCCCGGCAGCAACTATCAATTTAAAGATAAACTACATGCAACTTTGGAGTACTTTTACCATTTGTTTATTTTATGAATGGTGTAAATCGCTCCAAGTTGCGTGACACCAAACAAATTAAATAAATAACACTTTTCAGGTGCGTACTGTCAGATTTTATTTTTTTTAATATTTTAGAATTTCTTGAATATTTTTTAACATAGAAATGCATTCTTAAACTTCAGGTGGAGTGGTCCGATTTCTGCCAATAACGGATAATATCTTTAGTGACGACTGAAACGGTTAAGTACAGAGTACGGTTTAGAACAAATAAGCATTTTTCAAACAAGAACGTGAAATCATAATTGATGACGTCATCGTTCAACGAATTTACATGTATCTTGCATAATAACGTAAAGGTCCTATGAAAACAATATTTGGTGTTTAAGGATAGAATAATGATGTTCGTGTTATAACAGATTATTGTTATAACATGAGTAGGAGTGGGGGCTACTGAAGGCTGAAAACTAAAAATATCTCTGTGAATAAACAACGTAGTGAAAAACACACACACACACACACATTTTGTAATAATTTTGGTTTTATACAATTTTTCCATCTGACGTATAATAACGTAGGTGTTTTGAATTATCATAATTCCCTCTTCTTAATCCCCCCCCCTCTCACTGGTCAGATTTATGCTGTCAACGATGGCGATCTTTATTACTCTTTTAGCTCTGAATATGGAACTATTCCTCAGGAATTGTTGTATGCAAAATTAATATTTATAGAGAAAATGGTCATTCATTGAATATGAATAAATAATAGCAAAAGTCTCGGACCAAGCCATCAAAATGTTGAAAGGTTCAAGTTTCATATTTTGACATAAGTTCGCATATGGCCTACTGGCTTACCTAACATATTATTATTATTTATTATTTTATTTATTGTTTACAATGATTTTCCTTATAGTAAGGAGTGGGCCTTATATAATAGTTAGCCTTATAGTTTTTTAGCAGATTTCCCAAGAGGGTAATCAGCTATTGAGGTTGTACTCATGACGCGATTTTCGAAATTTTTCTTCAAATGTCCATCGATCCTACCCAGAAGATGACGAAAATGAGGTCCGTTCGAAACTGTATATATATATATATATATATATATATATATATATATATATTTATATATTTGTCTGTTACCGCTCTAGCGGTCGCAATTATTATTTAATCGTTACCAAACTCGATATTTAGTCGTTTTATGTAAAAAGAAAGATCAAGTTCGTTAACGACTGAAATCGGACCAGTGGGAGGGGGGTTTAGAGGGGAGATTTTTTGAAAATTCGAAATATCTCCGTTACCATACGTCGGATCAAAAAAATGTATAGAACCAATCTTATTGCAAATTACGTTTACTATAAATATTGTTCTATACATTTATTCTCCCTCTTCAATATTAACCGAGATATTTGCATTTGTATTGTGTGAGTGGTCGGCAGGAGTCGGCTATGTTCGGGACATTCCGCGGAGAGCTAGGGCGGCCGTTTTCGTCACTTATCGTCCCTCGTGAATAGGTTTAGAGATTCCTTACTATTGCTGCCTTTATTAGGCAGATTTCTCTATTGTATAATTTCACGTGGGAAATCTGCTTAGTTTACGCAGCCCCTGCGTGACGGACTTTTCTATGTCTGTAGTTTATATATATATATATATATATATATATATATACATACATATTTTTACAAACTAGAATTGAGTATAACTGACTAGAATTTACATTAACATTTCTAGAAAATCTAAACTAATAAGTGGCATTATATTTTATTATCTTACCTAATATTAAAACATTATATTTTCAACATTATAGTTTCATCATAATAGTTTCATTAATCTTATCATTATCTTGGTTCCTGTACTTACTAATACATAGGTATGACAGTACTAAATAAACAAAAAAAAAAACACAATTAAGAGAAAAAGAGAAATTTGACAATGTTAACTCAGATAAGATTCGAGAAGTTTGAAACTATTTCATAAATATTTAAAAATGTTAATATATACTTCTCTAGTTGCACTATTTAGAATATCATGAAGTTGTGAATTATCAGCTGGCTGTTTGATGGATGGTAAATACTGTTTTCTGAAAGAGGGAGTAAATAGGGCAATGAAGCATTATATGATAAATGTCCTCATTCATACTTAAATTACACAATGTGCAAATTTCTTTTGGGTTAATATTATAGTATACATGTTTCATTGAAAACTTTATACACTAGTTGCTTGGCGTTCTTAGCTGTGCAATGGTTTTTACAATTTGGAATGGCAAACCAACTAACATATTCAAATCCACTGAATTGAAATGAAAAACCAGTGTATGGTAAATGTGTACCAGAACGAATTATTGGTCATCATACTCAAAGTTGCTGATTATTATCATGTTATTTAACCAAGTAAGACATAGGTAATAATTAAAATTTAAAGCACAGTTGAACCTGTAACACTGTGCTTGATAAATGAAATTCTTGTACTACAAGTTAAGTTTAAAAAAATCGTGGGCTGCATTTAGTTTAAAATAACATTATTTAAAAGTGATAAATCTCGGTTCAAATGGATCAGATCAAAAAATGTCATTAAACAAAATATTTAGGTATCTCTAATTAGTATATGGGTGATACTCAAATTTTCAAATAATAACGGTGAGTGTTTGCACTTTTGAAGGTATCAAAATTTCGGGAAATTCACTGAGAAGAGACTCTAAAATTACATTAACGGAACGACACGGAGCCTAATGAAGAACCATTCAGAGCCACCGGCTCGGAAATAACACGAAGGACGTTAAACCTATTCCACAATCCGATATTAACATGAAAAGGAGGCGAAAAAAGGGGAATTAATTCATTTTGCTGCGTTAAGCTTTGTCCGAAATGGAGGCTCCATTGATCCAGGGCGGTAATGACATTTTAATAAAGGTCCTCTGAAGATTACAAGGATCAAGACCGCTCCCTCTGTATCAGGGCTCGCCTCGTGTATTAGCACAGATATTAACTTACTCCAATGAGGCAAGCTGTACCTTCTCATCGGCTAAAGGCCATTTCCTTACTCTAACTGACACTATCTCTCATTTCCTCAATAATTTATCAACTCATAAATAAATTAAATTTTAAGAAAGTAACGAACTACAATTATTGTTCTAATAATTTTCACTACCTCTATACAGGGTGTATCGGTAGTAGTTGAAAATCCTTAAAACGATAAAACTACACCAAAAATGTAGTTACATGCCACCAAACGCAGGCCATTCCGTTCCTGACATATGTCCTTCTAAAGGTTATTTCGAGAAAACCATGTTTGTTTTTAGGAAACCCCCAATTTTCATTACTTTTACAAATTTTGTTCAACTTTTCATTACATATTTGAAACCAGCATTAAATTTACTTTAAGGCTTATGCACTTTCAATGTTCACAAGTAACTTTTTCACACCGCAATTATAGATCAAAAAATAGAAATTTAAAAAAAGTCTAGTAAGCGACAATGTTTCGAGGATCACTAGTCTTCCAAAAAAGATCCTACAAACTGCCAAATCTTACAAAAGTTGTAAAATGTCTAGGAAAGATAATTTATTTATTTATTTGTTTGTTTGGTGTCTCGAAATTTGTAGCGATTTACACCCTTTATCATGTAAACCAAATAGTAAAAATAACTCCAAATTATTGAATATACTTGTAGTTAATAACAATTCATAGCAGCTGCTGGGCGATAACATTAGTGGAAAATAAAATAGGAAATAAAAACTATTAAAACAGAGAAAATTATTGAACACGGAAAGTTATGAAAAGGAATTTAAAACAGAACCTAACTGATAAAAAACCAAAAATGAAACAAAAACGTAATGTTAAATTCGAAAACAAAAATATTTTATAAAAGTATAAGTAGTAATAATTTATATACAAATAGAAAAAAGTCTATTAAAAAAATAGAAATTTAAAAAAAGTCTAGTTAGCGACAATGTTTCGAGGATCTACTCTTCCAAAAAACATCCTACAAACTGCCAAATCTTACAAAAGTTGTAAGGAGTTTGAATTCCAATTATCTCTCAACTTCATAATGTCATTGGAATGGGAGTGGAAAAAAACAAATAATAAATAAAACTTACATCATGTTTATTTTTATGATCATATCAAAAATAAATTAAGATTATTTTTGATATAAATTATAAAGAATAATTAATGTAATTGTTACAATGAAGCCGAATGATAAATATGAAAATAAAGTTTAGTAATTTTATAATGTAATTAGAATAGGGGATAATAGAAACCTAAAAGAACGTGAGGAGTGGCAGACATGAGCAAAGTTCTTGTTTACTTATTATGGATTATGTTCGGATTACGGCTTACCTTATCTCTCTTACCCTCAGAATACTTACTTTCTGTTGCAAATATTAATAATTGTCAGAATCGTTCAAATCATCAGTCTATTAAGCTTGAGTGGAGCTAATTAGACTGTTTTTAAATTTCTATTTTTTGATCTATAATTGCGATGTGAAAAAGTTACTTGTGAACATCGAAAGTGCATAAACCTTAAAGTAAATTTAATGCTGATTTCAAGTATGTAATGAAAAGTTGAAAAAAATATATTCATGTTATATAAAAGCTATTATGTTATTGTTATTTTATTATGTTACAACTGTTATTGTTATGTGTTATTACAATTATTGTTATACTTTGTTAAAGCTATTATCTTATTGTTATATATATTACGTTACAACATTTATTGCTGTGTGTTATCACAACCATTGCTACATTTTATTAAAGCTATTCTTATATTGTACCTAACTATTTTATTGTTATTTTACTATGCTACTACTATTATTGATCTATTTTCATGTTATATTAAGACTACTATGGTGTTGTTATTTTATTATGTTACAACTATTATTGCTGTGTGTTATTACAATTATGGTTATATTTTAGCAGATTTCCCTTAAGGAAATCAGCTATTGAGGGTATTCATGACGTGTTTTTCGAAAAATTTCTTCAAATGTCCATCGATCCTACCTAGGAGATGACGAAAATGAGGTCCGTTCATAATTATATAAATATTTGTCTGTTAACGCTCTAGCGGTCGCAATTTTGTTTGATCGTTACCAAACTCGGTATTTAATCGTTTTATGTAAAAAGAAAGATCAAGTTCGTTAATGGCTGAAATCGGACCAGTGGGCGGGAGGGGTTTAGAGGGGGGACTTTTGAGAATTCGAAATATCTCCGTTATTATGCATCGGATCGTAAAATTGTATAGAACCAATCTTATTGCAAATTAAATTTACTATAAATAATGTTATATACATTTATTCTGTATCTTGAATATTAACCGAGATATTTGCATTTGTATTCTGCGTGTGGTCGCCAGTAGGCTATGTTCGGACTTTCCGCCGAGAGCTCTGGTGGCCATTTCCATAACTATTCGTCCCTCGTGAATAGGTTTAGAGGTTAGGTTAACAGTTTTTTTTTGGGCTATAAACTACTGGGTTATTACACCCTAAATAATGTTTTAGGTTTAGAGGTTTCTTACTACTACAGTTGTTATTAGGCAGATTTCTCAATTGTAAAACTTCACGTGGGAAATCTGCTTAGTTTTACGCAGCCCCTGCGTGACGGACTTTTTTTTTATCAAAGCCACCTTCATGTTGTATTAAAGCTATTGTGTTGTTGTAATTCTACTATGTTACAACTATTATTGCTATGTGTTACCGTTATTATTGTTATATTATGTTAAATATATTTTCATGTTATATTAAGGCTACTATGGTGTTGTTATTTTATTATGTAACAATTATTATTGCTGTGTGTTATAACAATTATTATTATATATTTTTATCAAAGCCACCTTCATGTTGTATTAAAGCTATTGTGTTGTTGTAATTCTACTATGTTACAACTATTATTGATATGTGTTACCATTATTATTGTTATATTTTATTAAAACCTCCTTCATGTTGTATTAAAGCTATTGTGTTGTTGTAATTCTACTATGTTACAACTATCATTGCTGTGTGTTACTACAATTATTGTTATATTTTATTAAAGCCTCCTTCATGTTGGGGTGCCCGAGTGTTATGTATGTGAATATATTTATGAGTATTGTGTTGAAGTGTGTTTATGGTATTATGTTACAGTATATGACGCTGAGTTTGTCAATGTCTGCCTTTTTGTTACATGTGTTTTTATGTTGAACTATATATAGCATCTCCTTGAATATTCTTTTTGTTTTGTTGGGCTCTATGTCCAATATTTGTGTTTCATTATATATGAAGTGGTCATTGTTAATGCTGTGTTGGACCAGTCCACTGTTTTGTTTGATTGTTTTTATGTCAGATTTGTGACCTGTTATCCTTTTGATGATGTACTGGCTGGTTTCATCCATGTATATTGTGTCACAGTTTTTGCAGGGTATTTTGTAGATAACATTGCTCTGTTTATTTGGGGGTATTTTTGATTTGAGTACGGATTATATTACTTTATGTACAGTTTTTTTTTTATTTTTCAAGCTAATTTTTATGTTATTATTACATTTGATAATTTTTCGGATAGGCCTCTGGCATAAGTGATTGTATGGAATTTGTGTTGGTTGGTGTATGGAAATTGGTTGTTGTTATTAGTATTTTGTGTGATGCTGTGTGTTTGGTTTTCTGGTTTGTTTGTATTGTTTATGATGCGATTGATGAGCTTGTTTGGGTAAATGTTATTTCTGAGTATGTTATATATATATATGTATACATTTAGGTGTATGTGTATACATTATGATTAAAGGATATATTCTACAAGTATTTCTGATCAATATATTTATCTATATAATTGCAGAACATTAAATCCATTAGTTATTCCGATAAATCGCCCTAATCCATTTAATAAGATTTCTACAGCACTCAGAGAGATGTGTAAGGAATTCACAATAATTACAAAAAAATAATCACAGATGTTTGAGCGAAAATAATGACTGCCGTACCACTTTTATTTATAAATTTTAAAATCAAGATTCAATCTATTTTTTGGCTTGATATTAATAATATGACCTCAATCTACTTGGTATATTGTAAAATTGTTTTATACATCTGCGGGCGTGAATTTTTTCGAAAGACCAATAATTGCAAGTCCGTTCATTTGTTCTTGATCGAAAATATATTTCTGATTTTTTGATGGCTAGACATTACAGATCAGACCAGTGCCATAAAACTGAGCAGATAATAGCTTGGAACTAGACATAAAATGCATTTTTGCAATAAAGAAAATGTATGTGGTGAGGGAAGTTTTATACCTCTAGGAATAAGGTTAAGGAGTTGCCCATTGAGGTATGTGCAATGACGACGGAAAGAAGTTAGTAGTTTGACTGAGAGCAGATAGAGAATATATTTATATTGTTTATATCGATTAGAGAGGTCGATGTGGGATCCCTTTGGGCCCCCGCTGGTATACTTAGCACATCCCTTAAGTGCTCTTCGGGTCCAACCTTAGGGCTTAGTCACAGCCTTACACACAACCCACTCTTCTTACAGTATATACCATAACCTATACCACCTACTAAACTAAACACTCTTCACCCCTTACAGAAGAAGATTTAGCTATAGGCAAATGGGAGAAAAGGGGTGTTGAAAACTTTTTTTACTTCCTTATATGAAGTTACAGTCTCCCCCTGAACCCATAATTCATACGCCATGATTAGGAGTGGGGGCTTACTGAAGGCTGAAATCTAAAACATCCAAATATCTCCGTTAATATTCATGATCGAAATGTCCGTCACGCAGGGGCTGCGTAAAAAAGCAGATTCCCCTCCTGAAGTTTTACAATAGATAAATCTACACACTGGTAACACTTACTACCGCCGTGAAAAAAATATAAATGATAACGAGAAATACTTCAGTCAGTATACACTTAACAAACTCCGACTTATAATAAAGGAGATATTTAAAATTTTTGAAATTACCCCATCTAAACCCTCCCGTCACCCCCTAGTCAGATTTCAGCAATTAGCGAACTCAATATTTATTTTTCTTTGTAAACTGAATATAATGAAATAATTTTATTGAAAACTATTTAGTACTCTTTTTATAGATTAAACGATCAAATATTAAGTTTAGTAACCATAAAAAAAAGGTGAATGGTAGAGCGTTAACAAACACACACACACACACACACACACACACACACACACACACACACAACCACATACCTAAATAGTTTCGACTGTAAGAAATGAACTTACGTGAATGTAAAACAACGAATTACGCAACAAAGTCCGTCACGCAGGAGCTACGTAACCTAAGCAGATTTCCCTCGTGATGATTAACAATAGATAAATCGACTTACTGGTACACACAATAGCACCGCCAACATCAAGTGAATAAATACAAACGGTAATAAGAAACCTCCAGACGGGAAGCACATGAAACGTAAACAAACAGGTGTGCCAACTACTCATAGGGAAGAAAAAGAATTACGGAAATATATCAGAGCATAACATATTAATTATATTGAAGACTATTTACTTATTACTGTAATTTATAATGGATCAGAATAATTTTTATCTCAATCAATCAAATTTTAGTAGTCCAAGAACTTAAGAAGGGGGGGGGGCACGATAATATATTTGTATTTATCGCGTATATTAAAGGTGTCTTGAAAACAATTTATGGTATTTAAGCTTCGAATGATGTGGTTTATTACATACGTATTATATATATATATATATATATATATATATATATATATATATTTTTATTTAAATTATCAATTATACTATAATTTCGAAAATCGCGCCATGAGTGAGACCTCAATAGCTGATTTTCCTTAAAGTAAATCTGCTAAAAGCTCAATATTTACATAATAATTGCTGAAAACAGTTGACATAATGCTTTGATAGCTTGGTAAGTAACATATTTTTAATTGAATCAGTGGATAAATTTGAAATTAATCAAAAAAGTCATGTTTGGTGATGGTATATATATATATATATATATATATATATATATATATATATATACACACACACACACACACATATGACATTAGAATAGGCCATAATGTGAGTTATATCAACATTGGTAATCATTCTATAAGTCGAATGGCAGATGCTGCCCCATAGCCTTCCCCCTCGACCTGTCAGCCGTCTCCACCCTCTTGCTTCCCCTAAGAATACTCCCCCAAGGGTGGGGACCTGCGGTAAGTCTTTTAGGGATTAAAAGCCCGCATCAGCTGTGAGAAATTGGAAACCACCAACGCGTGCCATGAGTATTACAGTATCAAATCAGTTTCATGGCTGATTTCAAGGCATTGGCCGCGCTCTCATTATTGAGTCAAATAACCAGAAAAGAAAGACGCAGATATCTCTATATAAAGAGGAGGCGATAAAGGATCCTAAGTATGGTATATTTCTTAAAAGTAAAAAGTAAATACTTGTATGATATCTACTCTAATAAAGACCGGCCAGCGATATAGCCTGAAGTACTAATTTCAATTGTGTCTAGCACCAGATAATCAAACGTGTTAAGGGAACATGAATCAGTTCAGTTAATACACAAAGTCTTCCAATGCACTAATATCCCTGGTAGATACCTGGTTTAAAAACACATTATCTTCCTTGTAGCTGATTTATTATCACATATTTACCTTAAAGGAAAACGACTATTGCGGACGTACACATGACACGTATTTCGAAATATTTTCATGAATTTCCATCGATCCCAGCTAGCAGGTGGCGAAATTGGGGCCCGTTCAAAATTATATAAATATATGCTTGTCTGTTACCGTTCTAGAGGTCGCAGTTTTAATCGTTACCAAGCTGCATATATAAATGCTTCATGCAAGACTAAATGTCAAGTTCGTTAATAGCTCTACTCAGATCAATGGGAGGTAGGTCGGTGTTGAGAGAGAGAGATAGGGGGAGAGAGAGAGAGAGAGAGAGAGAGGAGAGAGAGAGAGAGAGAGAGAGAGAGAGAGAGAGAGAGAGAGAGAGAGAGAGAGAGAGAGAGAGAGAGAGAGAGAGAGAGAGAGAGAGAGAGAGAGAGAGAGAGAGAGAGAGAGAGAGAGAGAGAGAGAGAGAGTGAGCTAGTGGAGATAATCGGTGTCCAGAGTGGGTAATTCACTGGTTGTTTTTACTGATAGTGTTAAACTTATTTTGACTCCTCCACCAGCTTGTCTCCTTTTCTTCTTGTTATTGCTTCCTTATTTTATCATAGGATTGATTTGGACGATTTTATGATCTTTGTTTTAGTAAATTTGAAAACCTTTTGGCAAACCAAATAGAATAAAATTAAAATAAAAAGACTTTTTAAGCAAAGCTAACCATTAAATATTCCAAACAAAACATATATATATATATATATATATATATTATATATAGGGGAGAGAGAGAGAGAAAGAGAAAGTTTTGAATGGAGTTATTTTTTTCACCATTATTTTTCTGGCTATAGTCGATGGATACTGAATTTGGCGCCGCACACTGGAGCGAGTGATAGGGTAAGCCGGACATTCCTTAATATCTCCGTTTCTACTGGTCCTAGAATACTGATTCTGGTGTCATTTTAAAGCACTTCGAATACTCTATTGAACTACCTGATCGGCAATTTTTTAAGCAATTTTGCCAGATGCGATATAACGGTAGGATGAATTTTAAATGTGCACATACAGATTATGTATCGCTTACTAAGTAGAGAATTGTGATTTGTAGACACATAATAACACATATAAAATATTTAGACAAAAAAAACAAGTATTTAACTATTTCTTCGAACGTGGAATGGCTCGTAGCGCCGTCAATATGCGATAGAGAGAGGGAGAGGGTTTTACCACGTACGTAGTTGGGAAAGGTCCGCGGGAGGTATAATACTTAACACTAAAAGTAAAATATTTAATGAATAGGCAAGTTTAGGCAAGATCTGAAGACGTTGTAAATAAGACAATATACTCCTAAAAGCATGCCAAGTGGTATTTTTTCAAGCAAATACAAGCGATTTGCGAATTCAATTAAATAAAATTATTTTCAGCTCGATGTAAAAGTGAGAAGACGAAAAATTAGTAGAATTTTAAAAACCTTTTGTGCCAGTTTTTGATTGGTTATAATACCCTTAATGTGTACTGGAAGCAACAATAATTTATAAAATAAAATAAGAGTTCACGACAAATTAAATAATCCAAGGCTTTTTTTAACATAGCATTATGTAAAAACCATTGCAATAATATGGCTAAAAATCAATCTGCTCAATTGAAAAGGGTTTATGTGGTACTAACAATACAATCAAAATCCCAAATTAAAACTTTTATTTTTTCCCCCAATGTCCGACATTACTGAAGGATCGCTCCAGTGTGCGCCGGTTTTGCGATCTAGGAACTCGTGGGTTTAAACTTCGCATAGCTAATCCCTTCATCCAGCTACGAGCGTCGAGAGGAGCATGATTAGCGTTTTATATATATATTTATATATATTTATATATATATATATATATTTAATATATATTAATTATTTAAGAATTTTCTTTTGAGCAATGAGGCCCCAAAATAATAGTATCATATATCATCATCATTTATTTCATCCCTGGCTCGTTTCGAGTGTCACAATTCCTTCTCAAGGGGTTATTTAGCCATCACTAAAAATAAAAAATAAAAACAATCCTTATACCCTTGTCCTTTTATCCTTAATATATGAATTATAGTTTATAATACATTCGTCTTTGAAACAATAATTGACTAAAAACTTTCTAGCACTTCGCTTAGATCAATTGAGCGTGGGAATCATATTAAACTTTTTATTAAATAGAATTTCCTCCTGTTCAACTGTACTAACGGGTTGTAATCGGGATATTGGATATTGATGTTGTTTAACAGTCGTTCCTAAACAAAAATGGTTAGTCTTCCACTGGGCTAAAGTGTTTTTTTTCGTTCATTCAATACTAAATAGGTTTAAAATTACTGAAATTTTAACATCTTTGAGAGAAAAGGGTATTTTAGCTTATTTCCGGTCGAGACGCGACAGGCGCATTTTGCACAGGGCTTTAAAAACAGTATAGGCAATCACGCGCAACAGTTAGCCAACCCGTAAGGGAATTCCTTTTCTTAAGGCGAAATAGCTTAAAAATGTAGTAGAGCGTCGATTATCCGAACTAATATTGTCAGAGGTGGTTCGGATAATCAAAAGTAAGGATAATCAAAATTTTTATTTATTTTGTGTTTATTTATTTTCTTATAAATAATAAGGAAAAGGGAGATCTAAAATAACTTCCTATAAAAACAAGTTTGTTTATTTATTTAAACATAGTATGTATGAGCATAGTGAAGAAACGAGTGTTAAGAAATACATACATACCATGTATAATGTTTTCTAATTGGTTGAGCTACATGTACAATACAAATACAGCGTTACATCCTCACAAGAGAACGTGTTTGAAACTCTGAAAGTATAGCGATCCACAACCAGTTATATGAACGGGAAAGGGTTTCACAGAATCTAATGCAATGAACAAAATTAGTTGTATACAGTTCTAATAGTAAACCAATGCTATTCAAGTATAATTTCATTGAACACACATTGAACCATTTCAACCGCCTATCAAATCAAATATGTAAACGAATCAGTTTCTGAGACCAAATAATTAAGATTGTAACGATCAGTTTCTGAGAGAATTAATTATGATGGCTTCCATTATAGACGTTCTGAGAAAAATAATTTTATTTTAGTTTAATTTTATTCAAAGTAACAATAATTATAACATACCAATAAGTAAATTAAATGATCAGTTTAATTAAAATTACACATTAAAAAAAAAAACAAAAACTGGTTCCGATAATCGAACGTTCCGATAATTGACGTTCGGATAATCGACGCTCCACTGTACTTCGTAGCTCTCTTACTATGTCTGGCTTGATAATATGGTCGACAAACATAAAACAATAACAAATGCAACAGTAAAATTACCACTAAAAAAATAGGTATTATTTTTTCAAGTTTTCCTTTTTGAAAGGTTGGGTACATTTCGAAGATGTTGGTTTGCATATAGTGGCGATATGAGTCTAGATTTCAAACATGTTTTATTATAGTATAATACTTTTTTTATACGTTTCATGAAGTTTTCCACTTTATTTTTTTCTATTTTACAGTTTATACAAATTTATTTTAAAAATAGGCCTAATGATTATATATATATATATATATATATATATATATATATATATATATATATATATCTATATATATATACTAGCTCAGATAACCGGCTACGCTCGGGAATTCATTTGAGGCTGAACGGTGATGGTATACTTTTGGCAAGGCTTTACTTTGCACAATATTTTGACATTTACCCGTCCCAGTGTTTAGGGCTAACACCCGTCGTTTCTGTGGATTTGTTAATAATAAAATTATTTTTTTATGTAAGACTTCACTGTCCTGCATATTGTCATATTTCCCGTTTCCTGTGCATTATGCATAGATTTGAATTATTAATGAGAAAATATTGACATACATTTGAATCATTTTTTTCATTTGAGGTACCTGGTAGTTCATAATGAAAAGAAGTGCTGAGCAAATTTCTCTAAATAACAAAATAAACAACTTTTGTTTTGTGCATATTTGCTGAAACCCCAATAGGAAATCAATATTTTTAATTTCAGGCTTCCCTTATAACCCCCACTCCTGCCCGTCCCTAGAAATAGTATGGCTTATTATAAGGAAGGCGTTAGTGCTAATACACATACCGAGTGTTTTATTTAGTTCGGTTGAGTCTTTTGTGCCAAATAAAATTGTTGACTCCCGCTATAGTTTTTAGCGTATAACGCCTTTATACTTCGGTATACGACGATAATGTATATAAAAAGAGTTTCTCTAAATAACAAAATAAACAACTTTTGTTATGTGCATATTTGCCGAAAATGCTATAGGAAACGAAATATCACTATTATTAATTTCAAGCCTTACTTATAATCCCCACTCCTGCCCGTCCCTAGAAATTTATTATGGCTTATTATAAGGAAGGCGTTAGTGCTAATTCACATACCGAGTTTGGTTTAGTTCGGTTGAGTCTTTTGTGCCAAATAAAATTGTGGACTCCCGCTATAGTTTCTGGCGTATAACTCATTTATACTTCGGTATACGGCAAAAGTGCATATAACAAAAGTTTCTCTAAATAACAAAATGAACAACTTTTGTTATGTGCATATTTGCTGAAAAAGCAATAGGAAACGAAATATCGCTATTTTTAATTTCAGGCCTTCCATATAACCCCCACTCCTGCCCGTCCCTAGAAATGTTAGTATGGCTTATTATAAGGAAGGCGTTAGTACTAATTCACATACCGAGTTTGGTTTAGTTCGGTTGAGTCATTTGTGCCAAATAAACTTATGGACTCCCTCTATAGTTTTTAGCGTATAACTCATTTATACTTCCGTATACGGCAAAAGTGCATATTACAAAAGTTACTCTAAATTAGAAAATAAACAACTTTTGTTATGAGCATATTTGCTGAAAAAGCAATAGAAAACGAAATATCGCTATTTTTAATTTCAGGCCTCCCTTATAACCCCCACTCCTATTTATCTTAGATAATATTAATATAGCCTAAAGTCTAAGTTGGGCTAGTAGTAATACACATACCAAGTTTCATAAAATTCGGTTCAGCCGTTTATGCGTGAAAATGTATCAAACAAACAAACATACATACACGAAAGAAACAAAATGCAGTTATTGTGTCTATGACATGTGAAACGAAAAGTTATCGTGAAATTTCGCGAAAAAAATCAATGTACAGACAGAGAATTTGATTTGATTATATATATATTATATATATATATATATATATATATATATATATATATATCTATATATATATAACATTGTTCTAATTATATTTACAAAAATATTAAAATAATTGCTAAAATTTAAATGATTAAGTCTTTACTAACAATAAACTAAAATAAAATACGACATTTACAATTTTTAATATTTATATGCAAACCTAAAACCAATAACAATCACCAGCAAAAACGCTATGGTTCACTTCTCACTTGAGCTCAAGAAAGAAAAAAATTACTAACGAACTGCGCTGTAAGGAAGGCGATAATATACTGAGGGCCGATGGAGAATTTAAGGACAATAGCAATGGGCTAAGGGCGAGGAGAGCCGGTAGAAGATGAGAAAGGAGATGAAGCGTCTAGCGAGTCATGAGCCCGGGAGGGGGGGGGTGGTTGCCACGTGACGCGTCCACACGTGTTAAGTGTAAATTTATCTTACCTGAAACATTTACCCTGAGAGAAAGAGCTCCGCAGGGTGAGATAATGGAAAGAGAATAGAGACAAATATTTCAAGGAGAATTAGGAAATATCACACCAATTCACCTGTCCGGATAAACTGCACGACTAAACTCTGGTTAATCCGGCGAGTGTAGTAGGACCGGAAAAATTAAGCTTGTAACGTCAAGATGACTGGATTCCCACACAGAAGGAGAACAGACACCAGCAAAGCCACCGAGTACAAATAATCGGGACCTCATGGACTCTTAAACAACAGCAATAACCAGATTGCTACCGGTTAATAGGGTTGAACAGCTATACGAGGAAATTTTATTTGATAACTAGTTTACTATAATTGCCTCGCTCAATTGATTCAAACGACGTACCAAACCAATTTTAGACAATTGTTGCTTTAAAGACGAATCTATTGTATAATATATTTCATATATTATAGCATGAGGATTGTTTATTTTTATTTTTAGTGATGGCTAAATAATCCCTTGAGAAGGAGTGGTGACACTCGCAACGCGTCGGGAATGAAGTTATTGACTATAAGAAGGAGTTATTATTTTCTGAACTCATGGCTCAAAAAACATTCTCAAATAATATATGGTGAGTGTATAAATCTACTGTATATATACAATTCTACTGTACGTGTGTATGTCACTGAACTCCTCCTATACGGCTGGACCGATTTGAATGAATTTTGTGTATGCGTTTGGGTGACGCCCTGGATAGTTTAGATTCACAAATCAGCCCGGCAGATGGAGAAGGAGTGGGGTTGTAAGGGAGGCCTAAAATTAAAAATAGCGATATTTCGTTTCCTTTTGGTTTTCGGCAAATATGCACAGTATAATAGTTGTTTATTTTATTATTTAGAGTAACTTGGGTTATATTCACTTTTGTCGTATAACAAAGTATAAACGAGATATACACTAAAAAATTAACATGGGAGCCAACAATTTTATTGGGCACTAACGATTGAGCCGAGCTTAACAAAACTCTATATGTAAATTAGCAATAATTCTTCCACGATTATAAGCTATATTAATTTTTTTAGGTTCGAACAAGAGTGGGGTTTATAAGGGAGGCCTAAATAAAAAATTCGCGCAATTTCATTTTCTATTTGTTTTTAGGCAAACGTACAAATAGCAAAAGTTGTTTTTGGTGTTATTAAAAGTAGCTTTTGTTTTAAACATGTTATTATTAAATTTAATATCCTTATTGCTTGAAATATCATACAAGACAACGTCTGTAAGGTCCGCTAGTATATATATATATAAATATTTATATAATGACTATAACCATACCCCTAAGGGAAGTCTGCTAAAAAACGCACAGGCTCGGTCAAACATAAGCAAAATTCGTATCTTTGAATTGAAGTCAGATGAATTTTAGACGAGGGGACGACTGCAAAGAGGGAGGTTATGGAACCTTGAGTGACTCCCTGAGGGGTGGAGTAGTGCAGCAGTGGTGATGTGTGACACCGAGTCTAATAGCTCCAGCTATGGCCACCCCCACTCGGCTATAATTAAAACTTTAGATGGGAAAACTTTTAGAGCCCGGTGAAACAACAGAAAGAGTGCCCCACTGTCCGGCATGGCCCCCTCTCGCCGCAAGTTTTCAGAATAAAATACCTCCATGACCGGCCGCCAACCAATGGCGCAACTTCTTTTTAATGGAGTTTAAACAGATAAAAGGGACAGGGGCAGAGGCGCTTTCCTTGAGAGCGAAAAAAAAAAACAACAACCACTAATCCCACTTTTACACGAGTTATTAACTCAAAAAGTGGGAGGCAATCTCTTTAACGGCCCTCGGCTTAATTTCCGTTCCAGCTTCATCATACGAAGCGAGTGACGTAGCCAGGGGGAGAACTGGGAAGGGGAGGAACGAGCGGGGGAAAAAAATTGAGGAAAATAATAATAAAAAACCTACACCGTTTTGCTAACTAGGACTCCATCCGGCAGCAACAGGAAGCTCCCTTTCCTTCCTACTCGCCTTTACAATTCCTCTTTATTTTCAATTTTCTTTTTCAATAATACAGCTTAAATGGACGCAAACGTAGTTCATATCCTTTCTCCTTTTACTTTTTAATAACCTCATTCCATATTTTAAACTTTAATTTTATTACTCCATTAAGTAGAAATATCTTTGCTCTAACGATAGTTTCCGACGAAGAAAGCATTTAGTTGGCATTTAGCTTCTATATCTTGTTTTATGGGGATTTTTTCTTTCGAAAAATGTTGTTTCGATTACCAAAAGAACTAGGAAACAAATGTTACAGAATTCTTTTTACAGTAAGCAATGCAAGAAAATACTACTCTCCATTAGAAATCCTGTTAACTTTCACGTCAAAACCTACAAGTTTAAATTCAAAGATAGTATCGGAGGAATATAGAAATGAAGTATACCACAATTGGGGAATGCCCATGGATCAGGGGTCAATGTCTCCTGTGTCAAGCGACATAGATCACGGACAGTATTTGAATGAGGGTACGACGGAGTTGTTACAACAGGCACTACCAGAGCACGCTGGTGTCATGGCGGTAGAGAAATGGCGGAAGTCTAGCGAGTAAATCAGCTTGACAGCCCATCGGTATGACGATACGTACATTGACTAGCTAATAATTGTCTAAGACTAGTAAACTAGACGTCGGTAGAATGACCACTGCCCCCGGAGTTATAGTGAGGCCCGTCTGCCTTCTGGAGACAACTTATCAGGTTCTCCTTGGCTAACGGGGGTTAGACGTCGAGTTGATCACTTACTACATAAAAACTTTGATCGCAAATCCCTCAAGAAGTCGAGTGCGGCTAAAGTAATTCCATATAGAGATTTCAAAAATTTCTTCACACTTCCATCAATTCTATCAACTAAATGTTCTTGAGAGCTCCCGTTGCTGATTTGGTAAGACTCTCTTTTTGTAACCACAAGATCTCGAGCTCGAATCTCGCTGAGAGCCACTATGTTTTCCTGGATTATTTGTTTCTAGGGCATTTATTTTAGCATATTTCACTTAAGGGAATTTAGCTATTGAGGTCGTGCTCTTGACGCGATTTTCGAAAAAAAATTTAAAATGTCCATCGATCCATGACGAAAATGAGGACCGTTCAAAATTATATATATATTTGTCTGTTAACGCTCTAGCGGTCGCAATTTTTGTTTGATCGTTACCAAACTCGATATTTAAACGTTTTATGCAAAAAGACAGATCAAGTTCGTTAATAGCTGAAATCGGACCAGGAGGAGGGGGGGGGGTTAGAGGGAGAGAATTTCGAAAATTCTATATCCGTTATTATGCGTCGGATCAAAATATTGTATAGAACCAATCTTATTGCAAATTAAATTTACTATAAATATTGTTCTATACATGTATTCTTTATCTTGAATATTAACCGAGATATTTCCATTTTTATTAAATGTGGGCGGTTAATGGACGAGAGTGAGTTTCCCGCCAAAAGCGAGTTCAGCCGCTTTCTCTTTTCTCTTTCTCTTTTGTAAAACTTCACTTGGGAAATCTGCTTACTTTACGCAGCCCCTGCGTGATGGA